>WJFB01000093.1:0-107332 GCA_009870185.1 Pygmarrhopalites habei
TAGATCAATTTCCGAACTCCTTGGCTACACAGGGATATAAATTTCATTGAATAATTCGAAAAATTACAAAAGTTATTCGACATGAAAGTTGTGTTCTTTACTTTGGCCCACCCCGTATACGAGAGAGAGAATGGAAAGAGCGGACAATAAATTTATATGTAAACAAGAGTGATGGAAGAGAGAGAGGAGGGTACTCAAGGGGAACGAGTAAATGGCGAGGGATGAGGACAGAGTGTATTAAAATCACGGTTGAACATCAAAGAGAACACAAAAAAATGCTTGTGATTTGAAATTGCAGTGTCTGACTTAATACGCAGTCTACGCACATTCTCCATTTGTAACAATCATCCAAAATGAAAACATTTTCGAGAGAAAACGGAAAGGGTGTCATTTACACTGTATATGTGAATGCGTGTGTATACACACAGACATAGATTTCTACGTATCAGGATGACTGTTGAATAAATGTTCAATGAAAGTTAGGTGTGTGTGTGTGTGAAAGGATGAATCACAACTCCAGAGTGAGATATAGAGTGAGGAGGAGGAGGAGGAGGAGGAGAGGGGGGATGTGATTAAAAATATCAAAGGTATAAATGGACGTTATTCCAAATTCCAACTGAGTGGTCATCAGACTAGACGAGTCAGAAAAAATATAAATAGGAATGGCGTGAGTCTCATGGATCACGTAATTATATAGTTGAGCAGGTGAATTGGGATGCAGAATGATCTCTATTTTGTGAATTTACTATTTACTACTATGCATGTATGTTGTGCATGGTATAGACACTACACGTGCTTTTTAACTCATGTTAGTAAAGTGGATACAGGTCAAAAAAATTATTTAGTGACAAAAAGACAACATTGATATTTCGTGTGTGTGTGTGTGTGTGTGTCGTGTATGTAGATTGATGTTGGTGGCAGCTGTCATTGTCACTGGTGGAAATACAACATAGGTGAACAAAAATTTAGAGTGCGAGTATCATTATATGCAGCTGAGTATTTAATAGTTTGTGTGCTAAATCATGTCCAGGACTGAATTTTAACAACATGGAGTGTGTGTATGTAGTACACACTGTGTACTTGTACACATACATGAATGATGAGAATAGGTGAGGGGAAGTGGAGCAAGAACCTTATTTTTTTCTGATCATAAACTCACAGTGACAACAACAGGAGCATCCCAATTCCCAGATCATTTCATTTTATTATTATTAGATTAGGAGCAATACATAGGGAGGGAGAGGGAAAGTCTAGACGGAAATGAAAACAGGATAGAATTTCAGTGCCCAAATCTTCAGTTGATATTTACATCCAGAAGAAGAACCAGGTTGATTTTTTTTCAAAAAAGATTTTAACCCCTGGTGTTTGAAATTATGTTAATTATAAATTAATGAGAAGAAGTGAGGAACACATCTTTTGTTATTGAAAAGTGTACAAAAGTTCATGACTTGTGAGAATGAGAACGAGAAAAATGTTCATCCTAACGTTGTGTCGTGTCGTGTGTGTTAGGAACTCTTAAGTATACAATAATCAAGAAGGATATTGTTGTATTCTTTCAGTAGTAGATTTTTCTGGTGATTATAATATTCTCTCTAATGACTCTATTAAAGCTCGCGAGTTTTTTGACCCATTTAAATGAGTCATTGTAATAAGGTGTGATGTGTCACTTCATATGTGTACACATTAGAATTGTGATGATGATACTCATTTTTTAATTATAATAATTTAATAATTCAATTTTCTTTGTGTATTACAGTCCCCGCAGTGTGGCTTAGGATCTAATTGATTGGAAAATCTCGTCAAATCGTAATAAAACAACAAACAAAAATGAGTGGAGAGTGGAGAGGGTCAACAAGAAAACTACAAATCTCCTTGAGCTTAACAAGTTGTTTGGCTTTCCTATTATTCTCTTGTTTACAAGTGACTGAGAGTGTGAACATTTGTGACAAGTGTGTGTGCAAGGAGTTGAATACATATTTAAGTAAGTGTTTACTTATTATTATGTCAAAGTATTTCATAGTTAAATTTGGACTTGGTCCAGTTTCTCCATGTGTTGACAAATTCAATTTTGTTATTGTAGTGTCTATAATAAATTGGATTTTTTTTCTAGTTGACTGTTCACAACTGAAGATTGTGGAGTTGTTCCAGGATGAAGACTGGCAGGAAACACTGACTGCTAAAAATATTTCCCAAGAAGTTCCACTTGATGTCCGTTTTGAGCTGAATTTGATTGAGAAAGTGACAAGGTTTCCTCCTCTCAACATCCAGACACTCACCTTTTCTCACAACAAAATCAATTATGTGGAACAGTCCGCCTTCACAGATTTGGATAATCTTTTCTCTGTTGACTTGAGTCATAACGAGTTGACATCTGATAGTCTTCCTGAAAAAAGTTTTTTGGGTAGATTCAATGGATCTGACAATTACTTGCCTCTCCCCTGGAAACATTTGAGTTTGTCTCACAACAATATTCATAGGTTCGTTGACACTATTGCATTGTCTGTCAATATCCAATTTTTATGTTTAAAAATATTATGTACATTCCTAATAAGACTATTTATTATTCACAGCATTCAAGCAGACCTATTTGATCATTTACCATTTTTGGAAACGCTTGATGTGAGTTCAAATCCTCTCAGAACTTTGGCTGGAAGTACCACACAGTCCATTGCTCAACTTCGTAATTTGAAGGTATGATCATTTTAATAATTACATTAACATTTGCATCTGCTTATCCCAACTTATCCCCACAGCTGTTTTGAGGTGTCAGGTGACAGTCGGGGGAATTAGCTTAATTACCTTGTATATGCATGTACCCCCTGTAACTAAACAACTGCAATTATTACTATTACAGTACAACAAAAATGTGCACGCGCATAATTTTTATGCTGCCATAAAAATGGTGAATGGGAAAATTATGACAACTGAATAATTCTGAATTTTTTTTGTCTTTTTTTACTTTGACTGTAGGTACTGGACTTGGCTAATACATCCATCAAGTCAATTCCAGAAGGGATGCTCCATGAACTCCTTCGTCTTCAAAGTTTGGACTTGTCCGACAATTTATTTGAGATAGTCCCCCAGGAATTGGCCTACAGTCATAATTTGACCGTGCTTCTTCTGGATGGGAATAAACTGAAAATGTTGGACAGTGAGTCTTTCATGGGACTCCATTGTTTGGATGAGTTGAGTATCAGTTACATGCCCACACTCAAAGCCATTGAGTTTGGAGCATTTAGTTCTCTCAAGAAATTGAGGTACCTTCACTACCATATTTTTAAAAAAAATTACTATATACCTAGTCAACTTGAATTTTAATTGACAAATTTTTTTGAAAAAAATTAAGGGTCCTCAAATGTACACACAATCGAAAATTGAGTATGGTCAATGACGGAGCCTTCACAGGGATAACAGGAGATGATCCTGCGGGTTGGCCAGTGAGAGAAGTGAGTCAATTTAAATTTTAAATGGGGAATTAATGTAAATTTTTAAACTACAGTATATAATGATTATTTTTATTGGACTCATGTGACTCTCTCTCTCTCTCTCTGTTAATTAGATATATCTTAATGACAATGGCCTGACAGTTTTGAGAAAACCATTAGCTAATTGGGAACTGGTAGAAACACTGAATATTCAGAATAATCCATTCAGGTATGTAACTAATATGCTATGTAGTTCAACCATTTTTTGCTGAATTGAATAACAAAATTGTGAATTCTGTATGTTATGCTCAGATGTGACTGTGAAATCAAATGGTTGGCCGAAGTCCTGATGCCACAAATCCAGTCAGCAACACCAGAACTGGACCAAGATATAACGTAATTAAAGCTGACCGTCTCATATATTTACTGCAATGCAAAGTTCATCATTTATGACACACAACATACTAATTTTTGAACTTTAATCTACAGTTGTAATGAACCGGAGTCGTTGAGAGGAAAACCTTTACTTGGGATGTCATATGAGCACGAGCAATTTCTCAAATGTGCGACAGGATCTCATAATATTGACGGTGACCTCGGGATAAACCTCCCAAGTTATCGTTATCAAGCAGCTGGAGTCGCCGTTCTAGCTATCGGGTAATTAAACATGGGAGATCATCATTACACTTTTTTGTTTTTATGGGTGGTTATTCCATTACATACACTATCGATGTTATTGGATAAAAACGTTTTGAACAATGGAAGATTTCTAGTCATCAAATGACCAAGGAGTTTTAAATGAAGAGTGTCAAATAAAATTTATTAATTCTCACAGAGTCATCCTGATAATCATTGGATTGTCCATCTTGGGAGTGATCGTCGTAAAACGTAGGGCCATTGCAAATGCCCTCATGGCACATCAACAAATCCGATACGAGAGAGCGGACACTGACGAAGATGAGTACACCCGAGAAAGGCATCGACATTATCCATCAGGGACTGAAAAAATTTAATTTAATTTAGAATTTGAGTCCAATAATCTATAAAAAGAAATGCAAAAACTTCTGGATTCAAATTTCTATCGTTTTAAATTATTTGTACTTAAAGAAACGAGAATGCAAAACAAATTAATTGTATACACGATATTGTAAACACTTCTTCTATTGCCATATGTATAGATTGTAAGTTAATTGTAGTTTATCTTGTCTCTCTCATGACGAATCAACTCCTTTCTTCATTTTGACACGACTCCTGTCTTACGAGTGTAATGTCCAGTTTATAAAATGAGAATCTAAGTAGACTAGTTTTGTCTAAATTAATTATGATGATTAATATACAATATACATACACCAGCAGTTGTCTCTTTACTGTATTAATTAATTGTAATTAATTAAACCAGTATATCCCTGACATACGAGTATACAATGTGAGCTCAGGAGAATTTGAAATGGTACTAAAATGCCTAAAATAGTCACAATCATTCAAAGAGGCCTTTAACGTGATATTTGATAGAAAGAGAAGATGATTCTTAAATTATACTGATTGACAATCATTTTTTGTATTATTATGTAGACCAAGTTGTTTTAATTTTGTTGTGTGTGTGTGTGTTTAAAGTTTTGATGTGATGGAAAATACCAAATATCTATCTCACATTTAATTTGTAATATCATTAATTAATGCAGCTACTGTAATTTAAGTGTAGCTTCGATAAAAAACTAAGTGTCGTAGCATCATTCCTGTTATTTAATAATTGTGTCTTGGTAATATGAGGGGAAATATGTGACGAAATGGCTGACTAATTAAATTGTGTGAAGACTGTTTCAGCTATAAACTTACACACACACACAATTTTAGCTGTGAACTGCAGCCAAGCACAAAATCATTACCAAAGTTAATTATAATTAAGACAAAACTAAAGGATGAAGAGAATGTGAGTACTTGAGAATTGTGGTGAGTGAATTTGTGTGTTTTTTTGAAAACTCTATTGTTGTAATTTTATTGTACATTGTAAAAAACTTACAAACATGAGTGTACCTTTGAGTCAAAGCTGTGATTTTTAATTTGCATTTTTAATGTGTTCTTCAATAAATTGTCTCCTTTTTTTGTTACATTAATCCTTGTCTCACTAAAAAGCAAAGCCATCAATAAATTGGCATTGTATATTGGGTTCATGTACTTATGTATAACTCGTCAGAATTTTTGAAAGAGTAATTGTAATTAAAAACTCTTTCTTTTGTCAACATGACTTCCGACGGCATGGAAGGAGAAAGCTAGAGTCATTAAAGTCCTTAGGAAACCAAAAATTGACTTTTTGTCTTTTCATCGATGATAATACTATTGCACTTTACCATTCTCTCCAACCTTACATTCACTAATGATAATGAGATACCTAGGTTCATTTTGATGTGCTCATTAGGCCCCCTTGGACCTCTTCGGGGGGAAGGAAAACTATGGACGAAAATACATAATGACATAAATTAATTCCAGTCTTCTTTTACCAGGACCAACAGACTCTCTACTTTTCCTCCAGACGAACCAAGAGAGAAGGAAGTTTCTCTCTCATTTTCTTTGATCCTACTTTTAATATGGAAAACAAAATTTTCTCCCTTCAAATACATTTACGAATGTGAATACAAGACGTCAGAGTAATGGTCTTCATTGTGTGCCTTGTGTCAATAATTAAGAAACTTTTTAGTTCAATTTTTGTTGGAGGAGAAACTCTCCGTGATTTACTAGCATTTTGTCATTACTACTTCACGGGTTGTGTGTGTGTGTGTGTGTGTCCGATGAATGGGTTGTCGTTGTGAGTGATTCTCTCCACCATCCATGTTGTCTCTCTCTCCCAACAGCCAACACTAATAGGAATAAAAGACATAATTGCTCCTACCTAACCTAATTACAAACTCTCCTCCTCCTCCTCTTTCTCTTTATAAACTCAAATCAAAGCACCAGCACTTGGGACCATTCACACACACGCTCACACACACACATGTATATTGAGTTGATGAGACTTTATGGTATTCCTCATACTCCAGTTCCAGTCAAGGCAACTCTGATTGTTGAAGGCTCCATGTATAGAATGTGTGTGTGTCGGGGGAGAGAAAGAGAGAGTTGGGTGTATTCACATTTAATCTATATATACTGGAACACACACATACTCCACCCTACACACACAAGTTATTTTATTGAGAGAGAATGATGGAGAATGAGTTGGATGGGGAAATTTTGTTAGTGGAAGCCTTGATTACTCCAGCACAGACTGGAGAGAAAGATAGAGAGTCGAATATCTGGAGAAAAAAAAGTTATAACTTGCACGACAACGGCCATAAAACCACTCTAAGTGGCTCCATTCAAACAGACAAATGCAATTTGCCTGTATTGAATCATACACACTCTCAGTCGTGGGTAGAGAGAGAGGAAAGTCTGATACGTTTTTCCTTTCCACTCTCTCATGTCATGCCAATTTCATATGTTTATGTAAAGGCAATTTTAACAAGTAGAGCTACAACACACACACACACGCACACAATCCAAGGCTCCCTTTATCTCTTGCGAATGCTCCACACGACTCTAAAATTAGATAATAAATCTCATGATTTTCTCCGATCCATTTTTGTGGGGACTGGATTCTTCCTTTTTACTCCCAGTACATACAGTGTACAATTTCAAAAAATTCTGAGATTTCACACTCATAATTTCCATTTATGGTTTTGAAAATTCTTTTCACCTGCCCCTCCAGTATGGTGAATGGGAGTCATTTGGAGTTGTGAAAAAGGGGAAAATATTTCTCCAAAAGTAAGGAAATCAAAAAAAATGTGGAGGAGACCTCCAATGGCAATATAAAGTTGTTGTCCCTTTATGTTCAAAATAGGAGTCATATTGTCCTTTTATCAACCTACTACTCTATCAACTGGGAAGTTGTGTGTGTGTGTGTGTGTGTGTGTGTGTGGTTCGAGAATTGAGACTTTGACAAAATGTAATTGAATCTTTTTCAATAAGTGACCACCATCAAGGAGACGAAAAGATTTTCTTTGTGTATTGAGAATTTACTCTGATTTTTGGTCAAGAGTAAGATTCTTCCATGTAGTACATATGGTACTATAGGTAGAGTGAGTTGGGAAGGAGGGATGGTAAAAGAAGAGAAAGAGAGGATATTTACACAGGGACATTTCCACTAGAACCAGAAATCTAATTTCCTTCAATCTACAACGCCGGTTCCAAGTTCTGTCCATCCAATAAAAATTCATTTCAATATGGGACAAATCTTTAGCTCTATCATTGTATTTTGTGCCCATTTTTATAAAAACACACCCAAAAATATTATGTAAGCCAGAGTTAGTCTTTTTACCTTTTTTATACGGTCAACTTTTCAACTTCACTGTTTTCCCATTTTTAAAAATCATAAGTAGGAAATAATTTTTTTGTGAACTAAAGAGTCATTTCTCAAAATGTGATGTACTATACCAGTGTGTGTGTGTGTGCGTGTACTAGTCGCACAAATTTAATGAGCTGGAAAAAGTAAAGGTATATCTATTTACTACATGACTTTCACAATGAAAATTGATATAGAACTTGACAAAAAAAGTTGAAATAGAGAAATAGAGTGATGGATCAAACTGAGAGTTCATCTCCCTCTCTGTGGAGGAAGACAGAGTTGAAATCATGATGGTAGCATTTAATATAATGAGTAAAGTGCTCTCAACATCCTCCTCCCCTGGCTTGACAGCTTGTCAAAGAGATAAAAGAGAGGGATTCTATCTTCCCGATTAATTTTCTATTATATCATCTCTCATCTCTGTATCATAACAACACGCCGTATAGCCTCAGCTATAGCTCTATAGCCTTACTATAGCTCTATATAGTACAAAATAAAAGTCTTTCCTCAAATTAATAATATATCATATCGACAAATTGTGCACGTAACATCATAAAAACCCGTGACATATGCTCCCTCCCTCCCTCTTTTTATGTATGTTATGTGTGTGTCTCACTCTGGACATATCCAGTTCATAATACCATGATCCTATCAAACCCTCCTTATCTTTTCATCAATCACCCATCTCATCTCTCCCTCTTCTTCACTACAACCTCGGCTTGTTTTATGCACAAGAAATATTTGAAATGAATTCCTTTTTTTCGAATCTGTTCTCAGTTCTCAGTGTAAATTGGGAAGATTGAGAGGAAAAAGGTAAAATGGCAAATTTTTACAAGGTAACAATTCCATTGTGAATTGAATGAAGGGAAAGAGAAATGTGAGTGTGTCTGTGTCATTTTTAGAATAAATTGTGTATAGACAAAATTCCGGATTCATCATTTAGCCGGAATGAAAGTACAAAAATAACTTTTGTACACATGAAAGAAGGGCTAATTTTAAATTTTGACAATCTCTCTCTCTGCCTCTGTGTATTTTGTATCGATTTTGTCTTTCTCTCATCAAAACTCTCAAGATATTCTCTGGGTGTGTGTGTCTCATTTTTTTGATTACATTCTATTGTACTCCCTGAATATCGGGAGTATTGTGCGTGTGTGTGTGCGGAAAATTCTCCTCATTTCTACGAACCACATTTTCGGATCATGATCAAGATGATGTGGGAGGCACTCATATCACAGAATTATGTATTATCTCTATATCAATTCTATATCTATAAGGATGGACACACACACTTGTGTGCTGCATACAGAGAGAAAGAGAGAGAGAGAAAGGGAAAACTGCCTTGACTTTTCCAATATACGAGGCTATTGATGTTTGTCTGTATGTGTGTGTATATCCTTTATCTTTTTATCTTTCCCCTTCTTCTCTTGTTATTTCCTATTTTCCAGGTACTTTAACTTGATTTCTAGGACTCTTGAGTCAACTTTCTACTCATCACACACACGCAAAACAGTCAAGGAGGAATGGAGCTGAGAAAAAAATGAGAGAGATGATCTTGACTGATGAAGAGAAAAGGCCAAATATAAACTCCAAATCTGTATCATCTTTCTCTACAATATATTATTTCTACATTTTCTTTCAGTTGGTCTCTCATTTTCTCCACTCATTGCATTCTCATCTGCCCCCGCGTCTCCCTTTCTCTCCCTACACTTGTATTAAGAGTAAAGTACTAAAGTAGAAAAATATGGTTTTTTATCCGACCCCTCTTAACCCAACACACGCGCACAACCCACTCAATATCCTATTTATTTCAGAATATTTTGTGCCTTAATTTTAATTACCCTTTCCTCTTCGTTTCTCTTTCCAGTAATAAGAAAAACTTCATTCTAATCTATGTAAGAATGCTAATTATTTTAAATCATTTGATGGTTGGTTAGTACCGATTAAGATTCCAATTTATTGGTTCATCTGTAGTTAAATCTCTCACTCCATAAATAATAATACTTTGTGTGTGAAATAATAGGGAAAATATTTGTGGATCAATATGAGAAGACGATCGATATGTAAAAAGAAAATTGAATTTATTTGACTGTCATAATTTCGAATTTCTGTACAAAAATCACATTCCCATGATTCAATAAAATGTTTCTGATGGTCTCCTCCTCCTCCTTCGCTTTTTCCAAGTCCAAATTTCCTCTCTCTCTCTGGAAAGAGCCGCAAACAGTGCTGGAGAATATGGATGTAGGTAAAGGAAGGGATTGGAAGGGTTTAGAAGAGTGATGGAGAGACGATTTAGCCAAGCTGTGTGTGTTATGTAAAATGACAAAAGTGTAGGTGGAGGAGAAAATAAAGGAGGGAGTGTGGGAGGTTGGGGGAAGACGGTGGTTGAGACTCCAGTCGCCGTTTGACATTTGACTGACATTTGTTCGCCTCTAATAGGCAGTTTGGGGAAAGATTTAGACTGACGATGAATCAAAGTTGGGGAAAGATGGTAATGCAAGTCATAATCTGGCAATTTACTCCCTCCATTATTCCAACTCATTGCTTGACTGCCTCCCTTTCTTCCTTAATCATCCGTGTAAATCCCAACTCACCCGACCATCCAAACTCCCGGCTTCACCTTCAGCTCCCTTCCTCTTCCTCCTCCACCTCCACAAGGGGAAAAGGAAACACAATGCCGGATTTTTACACCCTCCTCCTCCTCTATTGAACAGATTAAAAGTTAAGTACTTTACTAGAATGGAGGGTACCATTGATTGCGGTGGTCAATTCCAAAAAATAAACAGAATTATTATCCTCCCTTTCCTACCAAACGACACAGAAATCCTTTTCCTCTTTCTCTCTTTATCTCGTTCCAAGAAGAAATGATTACGATTAGAATGTTAATTACTGGGGGAGGGCCACTAATTTGTCCAAATAACCGTGAGATTGACTTTTTCATTTAAAATGTCAGTTGAAGAAAAGTGACAATTTTTCCAAGCTTAGACTTCCTAAAATTCCATTTGCCAACACGTGTGCTTACAACAGAGGAGAGAGACAAGAGAGAGAGAGGAAAAATGTGGTTTAACCTCGACATTTATCTCGACTCAATTTTGACTGTCTCGTCAAGAAATTAATTCAAGAGTAGTCAGCGGGTGTGACCACGATATATGAGTTTAAAGTTAATTAAAATATTTTCAATCATATTATCAGCATATTATAACATTTTTTATTGTACAATAATTAAGTATTGTCTAGACTGCATTCGTTTTTTATGTCTGTTGTCAACTCTGTGAGGACAAACCTCTCATTTTGACTTTTGTCATATGGATAATGAGAACAGATTGTTGTAAATTACTTGATTTTGTGGTGACTACACATCAATTAAAGTATTAAGTGTGGAGAGCCGACGGAAAGATATAAGGAGTTGAACGGAATTAAAAGCAAAAACTACAGAAGAGGAAGTCAATCCATTGGACTACTCCTTTCCTTTTTAGCAGAGGAGGGTAGAAGTGGTTTTTATTTTCCGGTTTGCACAATTACACAGTCATACTCGACGTTCAATTGCTGGACAATAATGTCTAGTATTATTGTACCCACCTTTTCCTCTGATAAATAAAATTCCAGTGAAGAAAATTTAATTTAATTTCGTGCTCCTCGTAGACGATTCAGACCAGCGATAACTAAAGGATTAATGAGAGATGGAAATCTTGGGCAGACTTATTCCTAGGCTAATGATAAAAAAAGGGACGACCATTGATCGAACAGAATAAAAGGAATTTCCTGAAAGAAGCACTGCGTCCTCAATCATTGAATGACATCCCATATTTAGCATGAGAAAGGTGATTGTGTCTTATCATCCTTTCATCGGAACTCCTGATGGTGCTCCTAATTTGCAAAGTGCTTCCCAAGCAGAAAAACACTGGGAAATGACGACCAAGATGAATCCCTTAATGTGACTACACAAACACACATTCTTGAACTCTCTGAATTATGTGTATTTCTGTCCTTACCCCCAATTTCTGATGAATTAAAAATTGATCAAAACGTGTTTTCCCACTCCCCTCACTCGATCTGATTGAGAACCCAAAAATTTAATGACAAAACGAATTTTAATCACTTTTCTTTTAATTCCCACCAAAATATTTGAGGACTGGATGACGCTACTTGCCCTGTTAATTTCTCCATGATTTTTAATAGACCTCATTAATGTCTTTTGGAAAAAGGAAAGTCCCTTCATCCTATCCCACTCACGCACACACACATACATTTTTTATAGTCTGTGTATGAAATGATCAATCTAAAGTTAACAACCTCCCCTGTAGTATGTACACACATAAGCACACACACAAAGTCTGAATGTGTAGCTAAGCATTTTAATGCTGAGTTTGCTCCATCAACAAAATTTTTCTTTACATTTCCCCCTCCTCCATAGTACATAAGTATTATACATGGATCCAGGACAAGAGAGTCTGAAGGAGAAGAAGGGGGGCTGGAAGGGACGTGCCCACACTGGAATCTCCGTTGAAAAGATGCTCGGGGATCTCATTACTCTCCGAATTTGGGCTGAATGCCTTAAATCAGACATCAGACTTTTCTATTCTCACGCTGATACAAATCATGAAAAAAGAGCAAAAGACTCACAATGTGTGTGTGTGTGTGTGTGGAGTGGAATGTGTGTAGAAAACAGTACACTATAGCCCAGGAAAATTGTAAGCACTTTGTGAGCATTATAACTAAGTACATGAGATTTCATAGTAAAAAAAACTTCCCTTTCTCTCTCTATAGTCAACACTCTGGAGTAAAAAGGAGAGTGAAAGGAAAGAGGACGACTTATTGCTTTTTCCTTCATAAAGCGAACTTTTCCCTTTATAAAATTCTGTCATCGTCGTTCGACGAAAATTAACTTTGACTCGCTATGTACCTTCACAGTCTCGTATAGAATCTGTAGATATGAGTACCATACGTACAATACACACGCACACACAGGGAATTGAATAAAAAAGTTTTTTTTCACAAAAAAAATCTACTAGACTTTCCCTTGGAAACTTTGATAAAGGGGATAGACCATTGAATTGGATCTTGATGGAGATGATGTGATGCGGATGTGGATTTGAATTGAGCTCTTCCCCTGTTGTACCACTCTACCTTTGAAGCATCTTATGAGATGCAGAGAAAGGAGAGAGAGAGTGAATGTGAAAAATGTCTTTGAAGAAAAAAAAACTAGATGAAAATTTCAGGACAATTGACTAGCTAAAGAGCGGCACTGGATTTCCAGTTGGATGGATTCTGTAGTATTCTGTGAATACAAGAGAGAGTGTGTGTGTGTGTGTGTGTGAATGGCGGGAGGGAAGGCGGGGAGGATTTTGCTGGACCATTATCTCATCCTCTCGTCATCCTGTGGACTCCTTGGGAGTGTGTGCGTGTGTGTATGGATGTACATGTATAAATCTCTGGGTATGATATTCCTGAATGTGAAAATTGAGGAATGGACCAGGAAAGCGTTTTCCCCTCCTCCCCTACAGATGAGGGAGACAGAGGGAGAGAGTGGGATTGGTCGTCAGGCAGTTTGACACCCTAGCGACGGATCGATCTTGACTCTTCGAGCCAATCCTACGGACCTGGAGAAAATATGCGCGATTATCGGGGTAAATGATGCGTCAACTGCTTTCCACTCTCTCTCTCTTTTTCTCATTGTGCACAGATTTCAACCTCAAATCCATCTCTCTCAATACTATCAACCCATACATCATACAGAGAGAGGGGAAGAGAGAGAGAGAAGGTAAATGTAGGGTCAAAAATTCAAAATCGAGCACGTGCATTCATCAGTCCTCACCACCAAAGGCTCAGCTACACATTTGGGTTTTCTATCCTCCTGGAATTTTGACAGCTCAACTCTTTCTTGCTGGGCTTAAAGACAAACATAGTTAAAGAGAAGGAGTTAATGTGTGTTTTCCGGGAGAGCTTTAATTATAATGATGTCGTGGATAAGCTGTTAATAGAAGGTTTAATTTGAGTGATTTAAGAAAAAACGTCGTCGTTTGTGGTTTACATTTTACATGGGGCAGACAAAGGAGTTTCGTTCTGGGAAGAGGAAAGAAATATCCTCCTCCGCCTCCACTCCATTCACCGTCACAAATTAGTTGTCCCTTTAATTGTAAATACCACATTAGCGGATTAGTCGTCGGGGAGTTGAGCCAACACACACACTTGGACACACAAGAGTTGAACACGACAAGAATTAACTGTGCAATTAAAAGGGAAAAGTGTGGAAAGTGGGAGACTACGACGAGTGAATTAATTTTTAAGGGACGGAGTGTATTGTGTCATTTCTTGATCTCTAATTACATAATTGTGACATTACTTTGTAAAGACTGGGCTGCTAAACGTACAGATTTTTTGACTGATTGTGATTTTGAGAAATTTTGAGAAAGAATTGATGATGTACCGAGACAGAGTTCAGTACACGAATGTTGGGAGTCGGCAATGTTCAGAAGATTTGATCCAGTCAAATGCCGGGTATGCGGGTGGGAAAAATTCAACGTCCTTCCTCATTGATGATATTTTATTCCAAAGGCCAAAGGTACAGCTAGAATTAATTACAGCTAAAATATTTTAAAAAAGTCTCTAGTTATTTAGTATTGGAGATTATGAGTTTTTAAGAATTAGGCAGAGAATTAATTTTAAAATGATTTTTAGAATTTAAATCGGGAAATAATAGTCCCAGTGGCATCTCGCCTGTCCGCCATGGGAGGAGGAGGAAATTCTCACATGTCGAACGATGGACCATCTCATTTCTCCTCCTCATCCCCTCCAACATCTTCCGGCTCAGCCCTCGCATCCTTCTCAGCCTACTTACCAGCTTTTATGCCTCGACCTGATGTCACTAGTCATCCCTTTTTCCTTGCTGCTGCAGGTTTGTCCCGATTTTGACCACATACTTTGTCGTTCCATCCTATGCAAGTAGCGAGTGGGAAATGAAGTGAAAAATTTATTGATTTTTTGATTGGAAGGAGGAAATTAAGTGAGGAAAATTGGCAGTTAAAAATCCCAAAGTTTGAAGGAAATAAATCATAACTTGTTGGAGTATTTGAATGGCTTGTTATGTTTCTAATTATATGCACTTTCTGGAACAAGGTTTTTCTTGTGGTTAACTTAACTCTTTCTCTCTCTCTCTCTCTCTCTCTCTCTCTCTCTTATCAGATACTCTTTTGTGTTGTCGTTCTACTTAATCTAAATTTGTTGTTTACAAAATCAATTCTACTTGGAAGGTCTTTTAATGGATTTAATATGGAGTGAAAATCACTTTAATTTTCCTCTTCCCAGTCGGAATTAGGATGAAGTACGAAATGTGCAGAATAATTACATAATTTTACTATTCTTATATCATTTCAGTAGAAAGTAAAGTTTAATTATAAATTTTGCCTACACGCCAGGCACAAACATTTTATGTACAAGGATAAGTTTTTGAGGTAGGATTTTCCCCTGAATTTTTCTCGATTAGGCAACCCTAAAAATGAAGTTTAAACAGTCTATATTTAAATTCCTTTAAATTTTACTAGACACTTTTTAAAAATAAATAAGTGCACTCAGACAATTACATAACTATTTTCCCCGACATTCAAACTACAAGTGAAAGAGGAGGATTGAAGGCTATATCTAAAATGACACAATTAGAAAAGGGACATATGTCGCACGACTCCAAATGAATAAGGGTACACTTGAAATTTGACCCACTGGGAATTTTGAGGGTCTAGAATAATCGAGAGAGAAGAGAATCAAAACAGTTTTGTCCCAGGAGGACAAAGTCATCCACACTTTAAATAGACAAGTCGTTATCATTAAAACGGTTGCAGTGACTCTCAACTTGTAATCTGAAATCAATATAATTTTTTAATTTCGAATTTTTATTCTTCCAAGTAGTGCAATTTATGCACTTTTTCTGCTATTAAAAAAATGTAATCTCCATTTTCAGAATTCAGTTTTCTTCACTCAAATAGTATCGAAAAAGCTTAAAATGTTCGAAAAATTCCACACACAATTCTGAAGCAGATTTAATGGCTGTGTGAATGAATTTGAAATTGAAAAGGTTATGGAGGATGAGAATTTTTGATATTATGAAATATTACGAGAGCGTGGGTAGAAAAGGTTGAATAGAGGATGGTCCACGGGGTTTGTGCATTGTAGAGAGAAGTGAAAGAGAGGAGGGGGGCTGAGGGTCTGGGTGGGAAAAGGATGAGGGCCCTCACACTCCTTTGTTCTTTATTAGAAAGGGATTGCCAAGATCGGGTTACATAAAAGAAGCGTGTCCCAAAGACTTTTTCCCCATTGACAAGTGAGTGAATCGTCATGAGATGAGATGTGGAGTCGCGCATTCATTATTTCCTTATCCTCCTCCCTCTCTCTCTTGGGGTGTGTGTGGAGCAATAAGAGGGAGGGAGAGAGGGAGGAAATAATAATAATAAATCCTCCGTGTGTCTTGTGAATGTCACTTGTGACAGGAGATTAAACTCTGATTGAGTTGATCCCCACTAATTATGACGTTTTCACGCAGATTATCTTACCATGTCATCCAAACCCAAGTCTTGTCCTCCCCCCACCAAAACTACTCCTACTTAGCACAAGCCAGTCAGAGTAATCAACATCATTATGTAACTCCACACACACACACACACCGACGTTATGTCAGACCTTGATATTACATGCAATTAGAACCAAATATTCCCCATTCAGCTCAATGTTTTCCTTTCCCATTTTACTCCAATTTCAAGCTCAGTCCCTTCTCCATCATGAATTCGATGGGGATTCTTTCCACCCATTTTGTTTTTCAAGTTGACCCGAAAATCGGACAACTTCATCCAAATTTCATGGAGAAAACTATGTGTGTGTGCGTGTGTGTGGCTCTTCACGATCATTGTATTTGTCAGAGGAATTAAGGGGTGAGAACAATGATGATGTGGTCGAATGTGTGTGTCTTTCTCTCGATTGACACTACAGCTGTGAGTTTTGCTTGCGCAAAATGTTTGTCATTCTCAAAATGTTCACACCCCCGCCTGTCACTCAAAGGTCACACACTGAAATGTCGTCATGAAACACACATTTATTGTGTGTGCATTACATTTAGTTGACAGCGCATTTGATTGTCTTTTACGTGTAATTTTGTAGTGGAGGAGGTGGAAAATTCTTTGATCGTTAATATGATGACAAATGAAAAGCAATTAAGAAATTTTGAATTATGATTGCAGGACTCCCATTTAGCTCACTATTCACGGGGGGTGACCCCAACACGAAGCATTGTCGGAGAAGGAAAGCAAGGACTGTGTTCAGTGATCAACAATTAAATGGGTTGGAGAAACGATTTGAAGCGCAAAGGTATTTGAGTACACCAGAACGGGTTGAGTTGGCCAATTCCTTAAACCTAAGTGAGACACAGGTGAGTCATCTTAAACTTTGACCTTTCCAAGCTTCTTCTTGTACTGGCATTATGTAATATTTTCTCATTATCTTCCTTTCAGGTTAAGACATGGTTCCAGGTACAAAATATTTTTGATTTACCCATCTAATTGTTTTTGCCTGCAAAGATTGAATAATTTGATTTGGTGTTGATCAGAATCGTAGGATGAAGCACAAAAAGCAGATGAGGAAAAGTTCGGATGGAGGGAGTAAAGGGCACAAAAGTGGTGGTTCATCCGTGACATCCGGGAATTTGAGTGACTCTGAAATAATTAAAGGGAATTCTAGTAGTCATAGAACAGACGGTTAGTTCCTACTACTCGTTCTCTCTCTCTCTCTTTAAACCAAGTTTAAGTTCCGGCATAGAATAACATACATAGTACTTTGTAGTGGAAAAAGAAATCTTGGTGATCTGATGCTTCATAATCCACCCACAGATTTACCAATGGATTTCTCGCAGAGAGGAGGAGGGGGAGGAGGAGGGCGGGAGGTGGGGTCGGGCCTGCGAGGGATTTCGGTGAGTGACTGTGGTCGCCTGGAAGATTTGGCCATCCTCACTTCCTCCCGCCCGTCAGACTCGGACAAATTCCCATCCAACCGATCCTCCTACAGCTACAACAGTGAGGAGGATGAAGAGGACGATGAAATCGATATCTTGTCTGATAACCACCATGACCGACACCCCCACCACTTCCAACCAGCCAATCTTCATTAATCACAATCCCAAACTGTCTGCCGATAATCAATGAAGAATCCTGAAACTGTATCATCCTCATCATATCCCTTCAAACATTTCAATCCCCAAAAACCGACTCACCTCCTTTTACAAAAAGTTTTTACACAAAAATTCCTCTTTTCCAAATTTCAATAAAATCCTCTCCCTCTCTCTCCACATGTCGTGTGTACAAGGAGGGGAGTCTTTCATTTGGAAATTAATTAAATTTGTAAATATTCGACCCATCAAAAACTCTCCGTTCGCCACATGCAAAATTTTGTCTCCATGAGAGTTTGAAAATTGTCAAACTGGACTTTACAAGGTTGTGCTGTTAATTTAATTCATTCTCTAATGAAAATGATGAAAAGAGGAAAAACCATGCTCTGAGTGTACCTAGCCTTGTACGTAATGCTAAAATGTCATTTGGAAAATAAATTAGAAATTCTTGTCACATTTTAATATTTTCACCTGCGTAGCTCTCTCTTTCTCTCTAAACAAAAAAAAACCTTTCTGCATTCAATTCTTGCTAAATCTTTTGCCTCCATGTGGTTTTGACTCATCCTCAAATTCCATGTGTTGTGTTGTGTGTGTGTGTGTGTCGGGGTAACAATGAACAAAATTAAGTATTAAATTCCACTGCTGGTCATTCTCCTCCTCTTTTTCCCCTTCACCTTCCATCATTGATATTCATGGATTCAAACTTTGCTCTAGAATTTTTGTCCTTTTCGTATCCACACAGAGAGTAATCATGTTTGTTCTCCTGATTGACACTCACCTTCTAGGTAAAATCTAATTAGGAAGACCGTAAAAACAAAACAGTGAAGTAGTAGTAAATAGTATAGTAGTAGTACTCAACATTATTTACAAAGTTCAAGCGGTGCATTTCCTTCCCTCTTTTCACTCACACAACAGTTAAACAAAACAAATTGAACTGTGAGTCACTCATTAGTTGCAAATTACCATTTTTTGCAACACACAAATAAAAAAACCATCATTTTCAACTTCTCCTTCTTCTATAGAGGCCACATTGCACTTGCCAAATTTTATTCGCTAGAAAAATTCAGGTAGATTGGTCAGTTACTAGATAATTAAAACATAATATTATTTTTAACTTCATTTTTTAACCATTAAAACATTTAATAATTTATGATTCATAAATGTGCAAAAATCACTCCCAAAAAAAGTATGGACAAAAAGTGGAGAACTTTGGGTACAAAATGGTCTAGAAAAAGAGAGTAGATTAATCTCCCATCATAATTTATAATTAGCCATTCAACTCGAAGAGTTATTAACCATTACAGCCTTGTGTGTGTGTGTGTTCAGCCAGTTCATTAAGAGGATGAACGGAGGAGGAGAAAAGTAGGCGGAAGTAGTTTTCTGAGAATCTTTTTAGATGAAACTAAAAATAATATAGGTTTTCGGGAACATTAGATGGTCTCATAAAAGAGGTAGTCTATTCTACGAAAGGATAAAATGAACCCAGCTCATTTTTTGTCAAATCTAGGATCCAGGCCTAAGAAAATAGTAATAAAGAGGGAACTATAGACTTTTTTTCCAGAGAGAGAGAGGTAGGTAGGATGAAAGGGAAAATGACCTGGGTGTTTCCCAGAGGGTGGCCTCAAACAGGAGACACACACAAAGACACACACGTAGGGAAAGGTAAATGAGAATGTAGATACATGGTGAGTGTGTGTGTGTGAAGAGTAGCTGACAATGATGCAGACTTTGAATCCAATAAACGGCACATTTCCCCCTTTGAGTCCTCCTCAACGAGATGACAATAATGAAGTTTATCAAAGACATCAGCGGCATTCCCCGTTCATATCATCCTCCATGTTATTCCATAGCTTTTAATAAAAGACCTGTCCGGGTTCCCAGTCTGGTGCACACAAAGTTAGATTCCGATTACAAGAAATATGTGCTAAATATCACATCTCAATAATGTGAAGCTTGTTAGTTACTTCTTGTACACAATTGAGTGAGTGAGCGTGTGTAGGAAGTTTATTTGGAAATTACGGACATATTGTCCCTCAGCCCCAAAATTATTAGATAATAAAATATGATGAAGTGCGTGCTCTCCGTCCATACACACACACAGTCCCACCCTCCTTTATACACTACAGTACGGGAAAGATCCAACGAGTGGAGATGTGTATAAGGTTATGAGGAAAGTTTCTCTGTTGATGCAATTAGGGTGCAGGTAGAGAGATGTGGGAATTCTCTTTGTCAAATCTATCAAAACTAATCAAGGCGATGAATGGAGCTTGTGGCTCTTATCATCCTCCTCCTCCTCTTCTCCTCCTCTCCCCTCTAATAATAATAATACACACTACACTCCCTTCTATCTCGAGTGTATCTCTCTCTAGGGTCCCCTCACTGGGTGTGTTGTTGTGCCCTTACATTGAGGGTGTGTGTGAGTGAGGATGAGGGAGGGTCCATCTCTAAAAGCCCGTAACAATCCATGTAAAGCAATAACCGCATACTTTCTGTCTATAATAGACAAGCACAAAAGCACAGCAGTCAGCTTCTCCCTCTTTGTACTGTGTGTGTGCGTGTGTGTGTAGAATTTATATTGATGACGAGGAATACAGTGTATCGTTTAGAGAGACGAGGGAAGAGGACATAGACATGTATAAAGTACACACGGTCGCCTTTAACTCCTTCCTAACTCGGATAATTTCCACCTCATGCCATGCAAATCAAATTAAATGTATTTTTGTCAACTATAGCTCTACTCTCAGTACAACACACACAACAGAGAAAGAGAGAGAGAGAGAGAGGCTGTTGCCAAAGAGAAAATTGGGAGAGACGCTCCTGTTGTCGTCCATAGTCCTTTATTATTATTATTACATTAAAAAGGGACACGGAAGTTATGCGTAGGTGATTGATTATTATCTACAGCTCATACGATTAAGCCTGACAGAAAATCAAGGGACAACTTTATTAACTGAACCCCCCTCCTCCACTTTTGTGAGTACACGGTACAAGTTTATTAGTCTCATTTGTGATATTACGAACTCATTTAATGCCACATTTATCCACCCGACTTGTACACTGTAGGGAGGTTTTAAATTTTTGAAAAAGTGACTCAGAATTAAATTACCAGAAGGACAATTAACTGCGCATTCAGAGTAAAAACACCAATATTTTTGGAAAAATTATTCGAAATGGTACAAAATGGAATTAGCTCTTCACTTGAGCTAAGAAATTTGCATAAGGAAATTTTAAATATTGTAGAAAAGCTCCAATTAAATATGATAAAGAGTAATTACCTCCTCATTCTGAAAATCCGGATTACTGAGATGCTAAAATAGTTGATTATAATGGCAAAATTTTAAAAACGATGCTTTGTTCTTGGTAAAAAGTTTTGCCTATAGACGATCGCTTTGTTGGAATGTGTAGTCGTAGTGTTTGAAGAGTTGAAAAAGATTAGAGGAAAACGTCTGTATGATAAACTACGGAGAATGAAAATAATAGAGAGAAAATAAAATGAAAATAGGAGATTTGGCTGGGATGACAGTAGAGAAAGTTTGGGGGAAGATAAAAGTACATGGTGTATTTTATTTCGTGTGTGTGGATGGAGAGAGAGAGAAAGAGAGGAGTTGGAGTATTTTAAATATTTCAAGTAATTTGTAAGGGAAAGCTGTTTTAGGGCTGTGGAGGGAGGAAGATGCTTATAGGCTTTGAAGGGAGTAGAGAAGAGACAAGGAGGGATAATAAGGAACTTTTTGGAAGGGATGAGAGAGATGTAATTGGGACGGGAAACGGGCAAACGTTCAATGTTTTCCAATTATGGAGCAAAAGTTCGAGTCTAGGGACCTATAAGCCGATTCCCTCATAATACCTTGCGGATTTCCTGGAGAGAGAGAGAATCATGTGATTTTTGGTCGTGATTGGCTCTACATGTAGAAATTTTCTTTAAATCACTTCCTCTCTCCATAGACTCTCTCTCTTCCTTCCATAGTCAAAAGATGCACCGTCAAACTCGGATTTATTGCTCCATGTAAATCTCTGGGATAACTTTTCAAAATTTTACGACGAAAGTGACAAGGAGGGGTAGAGCTGTGCGAGTCCTATTTATTTTTTACGGACGTTTTCCCACAACATTAAAATCAAAGTGGAAAAATTTGCCTTGTTTATTTTATTCAAAATTTTGTATGACTAACAAGAGAAAGAGAGAAGAGGGATGTGTGCCTGACTTGACTGTGTCGTATTGTGTACAAATAATTGGAGTCTATTTGTCTTTGTCATTCATTTGATTCTCGACACACACGTTCCGCTATTCGCGGTTGTGTGTAGCAAAAAAAATTTCAGACAGCTTAACGGATTGAACAAATGTTGCGAATTCATGTGTGAGTATGCAAAAAATTTTGCGTGTGCTCTTAAACCATCGCTAAAAGAAAAGGCTTGTTGGTAAATGGGCAGAGGGAGGGGATGAGACCATTATTGTGATAATTAGTTGAGTCAAGTTTAATTCGCAGGAAATCCAAAGAGAACATGCCGAATGCAACAACATACAAGAATTCCTTCGTAACCTGTAAACCTCAAACTTGAGGCACCTATTTGCTTAACATTGATCTGTTAATTATGTAAGTAAATACATGGGAGAATGAAGGGGAAGAGACAGGGGTCTATTTATAAGAGAAGAGGCTCAAGATTTTGACCACACTCTACAGTTTTAGTGGTGACTGAGGTCAACACTGAAGCTCTCTTCTCAGTTATATTTTTGAGGAACAATTTTTTTTGAAAAAAGTAAAGACTAAGTGGACATCATGACATTTTATACCTTTGCCACGGTCAGTGTGACAATATTACTGATGGCCGTACTCCTGTCAAAGTCTCTGGTCCTCGAAGGGACTGATGACATGCTGGAGGAGGAATTCGACGACCACTGGGATACGGGGTTTGACACCGGGTCGTCGAGACAAGGCAAATGTACGGTACTGTCATATGGTCTTATGGCTTTTTTAAAAATATTACTTAAATGGAAATTTCACAATTATTTTTTGGTTTATTTCAGCCATGCTCAAAGTCACAGTTAGAAATACAGATTGCAACGGAATGAATGAGAATGGAACTTGTGTTACATCGTGAGTTTACTCAATTTTAAGTATTTAAATTTCTGTTCTGATTTTTGTTCAATAAAAAATATTTTTGAACATTTTAACAGGAAAGCTTGTAAGGAACGTAGAGGAATGCGTCTTGGAAGTTGCTCTAATGGTTTCGGTGTTTGCTGCAGAAGTGAGGGCAAATCTTTTAAAAAACACTCCTTAGTATAGAGTAATTTAGAGAGAGAGAGAGAGAGAGACTTTATGCGCTGTCACGAATTTGTGGCAGCTGGAAGAGAATGCATAATAAAATTGAATATTTTTTTAGTCATTGCCAACTGTTCTGGAGACGGCGTCTGTCCAATCAGGTTTAATGGGACGAGGATAGTTCACACAGCAAGTGAAGTCGGCAGTTGGCAGTACAATGTCATTAGATCGACTAATAATCCGAGGGTAAAGCAGTTTAATTGACTAAATATCTATTTGATTTCAGTCATTTAAAAAGAAGTATTTTAATGATTTTAACAAAATGTCTAGCCTGACGGAGTTTGTCAAATTTTAGTCGACTTCCAGCAAACAATACTAGGTCCTCCCAACACGGACAATGATCGTGGGACTTGTAGTAATGACAGAGTTGCAATCAGCGGTTCAATAACGGCAAATCCTGTTGTTTGTGGCGATATGAGGACACAGAAAAGTTAGTTGTCATTATATTATACACTGTACATTGAGAACACAGTTTATAATTAAACTGGCTTTTTTTTAAAATGTCAAATGCAGTGTACCTGGACTTCGGAGATTCTGATCGAATTGTGCTGAATGTGAGGAAAACAGCCGCTTCAAACAACGCAATTGACATTAAAATCAATTATATTGCATGTCGTGATAGGCGAGGTATGTGTTTCAAAAGAATACAATTAGTTGTTTTTAAAAAGAATAGTACATAATTTCATTGTGAATTCAGTTCCGGCTAATTGTCTCCAGTACTACACGGACAGGGATCAGTTTATCCGTAGTTTCGGATTTCCCATTCAGTTAAATAATCAAAAGTACACCATTTGCATGCAAAGCACATCGTTGTCAGATAAAATGCAGGTATTTTGTGAACAATGTAAAGGAGATTCTACCCATTTAATACTTGAACCATGTTTACTAAGTCCAATAAGTTGACTGTAAAATTGTGACTTTTTCCCAGTTGACCCCCTGCGCCGGAGAGGCTGAATTATTAGGTGCAAATAGAATTCCGTTTTCAGTATCAGGCGACCCAGGACTTACAGGGGTTATTCCACCTTGGAATATGCAAAATGTCTTCCTGGCTGGAAACTCAGACTGTCCGAATGACAAAGACTGGATACAAGTTTTCGGTGATCAAAGAATGTGTGGATTTTTCGTTCCAAATATATTAAGTATGAACTTTGCACATTTTATTTATTAATTTCTCTCTTATTGTAATGGATTTTTTAAATGTTAAAGCTTTAAAATTTTTAAATAACAGCTGACAGCCAGCCATTCATGATGAGAGTCAACTTCAACGAGAATGAAAACATTATCCCAAGATATGCACAAATAATGGTGCCACCAGAGGGATGTGGTCAACAGGGTTGTACCACACAATGTCTGAGTTACCGGTGCTATTGCTGTGCAGGAGCTATAGTAGACAATTATTCCCCGGGTCAAGCAATAATTAATAATTGTATTTATAACCCAATAGATTTTCTTTCGCCTACTAATGAAAGTAATCTACAATGTCGGGCTGACATTGTACGCAATATAGATGATGTGCAAAATTCAGGATTTTGCTTTAAGTACGCAAGATTGTGAATTGAAATTATTTGTCATTTATTTATTCAGTTTGAACCTTATAAATAAATAAACTGAAAATTTTTGAACCTATCCTCTGCTGAATGTTGAGTTTTCATTTTATTTTGCTAATGTCTTCAGATATTTTTTAGGTTGAATGTTTTGAGCGATCTCTGATAGACGGTTTTTTTGCCATACTGTCCTCCCAATTTTTCCCATCAAATTTTTCAACAGTGACTTTAGTTGGTTGAGGACTATCAAGGCAGTGCGGCATTATTCCTGAATATAAATACATTACACCGTCATTGTATTTCAAAAATTTGAAATTTTAAGAACTTGCAGGGCTCTTTTTCTTACCTATACCGTCTGGATTTGATCTAGGTATATAGAAACTCTGGACACCACATCTGTACACAAAAAATAATAATGCTACTTGAATATCATCTAGAAGAATGTAAAATAAAGTACTAAATACTTACTTTGAACAGAACATATGTTTGGCTTGGTGGCTATTGAATGTGTAAGTCGTCAATGATGTGTGGCCGGCCACCAATTTAAAGTCTGCGGATGGAACAATGAAGTGTCGGTTTTGCTTCTTCACACAAATTGTACAACTGTAAATATAGGACAATAATCAGCAATTAGCATTCATCTTTACAGGCTTACTTTTTTACTGCAAAGCTACATTGTTTTTGGGTAGAGAAAGTGATGAACGAGTCAACAAAAAATGAGTGGTTCTCCATGTACTGCCTGGTCAAGTGGTCAAGTATATTTGAAAATTGGGAATCGGCATTTCCAGATTTAATTTTTTATGTCATTTAATCGGAAGCGATAAAATACAAGCTCTCCTTTGCATATACTAGTACAAACATCAGTAAATGTTTGCCGTTTAAAGAGTTGAATCGAAATTAATTGTATTTAACATTTATGTGTAAACCACATGTGTTCTTTTCATTGATCATTTTCCTCCATTGTCGACGGAAAATCAAAATCTCTTTTGTACTAAAAACACATTTAAAACAGTTTGTGGTTCGTGAGGTTCTGTGCTCGAAAAAAGCAGAATAATGACAACGAGGAAATAATTCTGCAGGTTTTGGATATACAGAATTTGACGTCTACAACAAAATTTGAGTGATTTTAACATTTTAAAAATGTCATTTAAAAAATTTAAGCTCGAAGTTTCTTTAAAACTTTGACCGTCCTCCCAGCATGATATGCACATTTTGACATATTAAGAAACATTTCATTTTGAGCTCATAATTTGTATACCTGCAATCTAGGATTTTGAGATGTTTGGGAGCCCTGACTTCAAACTTTATGTCTCCACAATGGCAGCTGCCAGTATATCTAGTCATTTCCGCCATTCTTTATGTCCTCTGAAATATAAAAATACCAGATTGACCCTTCATAATCCGTACACACAAATCCTCAATAATAGGATCAATACAGCATTATTATTTCACTCACAATAGTCTGTGCTGCCGTAGCTTTATTCAGTGAAATTTACCGACACGCACTGAAGAATATCACAGGAGAGAGAGTAAATGGCAAAGTTTGCACAAAAAGTCGAGTGACTAAAATTAACTCGAGTGACGTATACTCATTTTCTTCCTCAGCTTGAATCACTTCACAGTCACTGTGAATTCTGAAAAGGAAAAAAAAGAGAAAGAAATGAGGATTAAATATTCAAGACTGAGTCGATAAATCGAATTTTCTTCTGTGTCTTAGACTCGTATATGAGAAAAAGTATGATAAAAAGTCAGCCACAACACAATTTACAAAAGAAGAAAAACATTAACATGCCATTCAATCCCATTTAGACAATCAATTATTTCAAAAATTGTAATGTAGAAACATTTACTACCTGCCGAAAAACAAAAACACTGCCTACTCTTATGACCATCAACAAAGAGAGAGATAATGTGTGTGTGTGTGTGAGAGAGAGAGAGAGGAGGGAGGGAGAGAGGCTGTCGACAGTTTGAAATGCCGAATTATTTTACAGTCTGACAATTTGTTCGTGACTTCCTCCTGCCACAACAACATTCTGCATTTTTCTCTCTCTCTCTCTCTCTATTCTTAATAACTCAAAAAATCCGTAGGTGAGCCGTGTAGGTTACATGACTTTTCAACAGTACGTGTACAATGTGCTCAAACTACATTCAAAGTACTCCCATTAAAATTGAGCAAAATAATAGTATATGCAGTTAATCCATTTATGAAATATATTTGCACTATAGACGTGTTATACAAAAAATTACCTTGAAGCCTCAACACAGATAAGATTTTTCTACACAATAATTCACTGGCCACAAGTTTTGAGTACAGTCAGAAATCCACACGGACTCACTTTTACGAAAGAACAGAGTTAAAGACGATGTGTGTATGTGGAGGGAAGGTTGTGCACAAACTGATCGTGGAAATTGTATTGAAAGCTAGTAAAGGATATTCCAGCAGACATTACTTTACATACACATAAACACACTGTTCCCCCTTCTCTCTCTCTCTCTCTCACACACACAAACATACACAAACACTTATCCCTCTCTCATTCATGACAGACCTTAAGAACCTCCAATATTTTTTTTGAATAAGCCAAGATAAAACCACCCGCAAGCGACTCACCAATTTTTATCTTTAATTGCTTCTCTCTCTCTCTCGTATTTCTTTTTTCCGAAAGGAAGATTTTCAAAAATGATGGAAGCAGGGTAGGAGAAATAATTTGCTTTACTATACTGATGTGTGTGTGTGGTTGAATGGGAAAAGAGTCATCAATCACAAAAATGACTGATTGATTGATGAGAAGATCCAATTAAATGAAGAGCAATTTTGACGTGAGTACGACAGACTGTAATTTTTTGAGGAGTCGGACTAAATATTTACATAAATGGAGATAAGCGTAGGATATCGTTATTATGCACACATGGACCATAGATTCTAATCTATCAAATCAAATTTTCAACAATAAATTGGGAAGTGTAATTAACATATGATTGCTAACTTCTATGACGATTCGATTACTGTGGACGTAGGCGATGTGTCACATCTTTTGAGAATTATTTTAAAATAGTCAATATCATTCGCTTTAATTTTAAATGAGGATACAATACCCATTAAAATATTATAGCGGCTGAGATGTAAGGTTAAAAGGTGTCAAAAAATTTATAATAACAGCAGATGAGATAATACTAGACAGTGAGACAATAAAAAATAAATACTCTTCATTTTTATTTATTTACTTACAATCTCTCTTTTTATGACTTTATTCTGGCCGACCCTCTGAATGATATGATTACCCATTTAGCTTTATTGTGTAAAAAATATATCATCATCCCTGATGTTCAGTGTAAAATTAAGAGAGTTAATATTATGGTAATTTTTTCCCTTACGAAGCGATCAACTGCCGTGTAGAAAAAATTTTTTTTTGTCTTGTATTGTGTAGTCATCGTGTAGCCCAGAGCAGGATTGGCAAATTGCAAAATATTTTGCATACTAATTTTGTCTAACTTTAACTAATAAACGCCTCTCTCTCCTGTATACCAAAAATATGTAGTGTACTTCACAATCGTCATTTGTACTCCTTAAATAGGTGTACACATGATTATTGTGAATAGAGAGAGAGAGAGAGAGGAAAAGGTCCGAACCTGTAATTATTTTTGATTCCACACTTCATTTTGGACTCACCACAATTATTGAGAGAGAGGATCATCATCACATCTCTTTTAGCAGTGAAGAGAGAGAGTATGTGTGTGTGTTCAAGGACTTGTGTGTTTTTAACCTTATGGTCAATCATCAAAAAATTGCAGTCATCCGTAAATTATCCCTTGTCCTCATACATCTAAAGGAAATCCAACACACACACACACACACTAAAGGTGGAAAAATCGCCTTAGCTCAAGGAATCCACATTACATTTTATGTGGACATTTAGTTTAACAGCCGTCGTTTCTCTCTAGAATCATTTTTCCTCCCATCTTAAAATCTCATTTAACACTTGGGTGAGAGAAGAAGGGACAGAAGAGGCAATCAAGTGTAAATGATCTTTAATCTCTAATTGTACAGGAATAATGGTTGATCCATCCTTTTTGACAAAGATAATATGTAATTAAATAAAATCACATGATTACACTTCACTGGTCAGCGACACACAGAGAAAGAGAGAGAGAGAGAGAGAGAAGAAAAAACTATACAAAAGTTGTTGGGATGGTGAGAAGAGGCATTAAAAAAGTGATTTCAAGAGCTCACTCAACAATGAATGAAAAGAATAACAACTGACCATTGTCCCTACTTAATCTTCTCTTCTCACAATAGCTAGTTAAAAAGAGAGAAGAAAAGAAAGAGAATTAAAACAAATGGATCGCCGGTGGCATTTATTAATCTTATTCATTTCTTGAAGCATGTCTCTCTCTCTCTTCGATTGCTTAATCCGCATTATCTCTGCTTTAATTGAGTGCGTAGTGAGATAGAGATTCTTCAAAAGTTACCCTGTACAGATGAAGAGATAATATTTAATAAATATTTTACAATACTACATTCACGAATTGGTATTTAGAGACAAGAGGAGGATTTACAGTCACACTGAAGCCAAGATAGTTAAAATTGGGCATGGCTATATTTGCTTGTTGAAAAGAAGGGATGGACACACACACACACACTCTGTTCATTGATGGGTCAACAGCCCATAGAAAGAGAGAGAGAAGGGAAATAACGGCAGAGATATGTCAAGGTCATGATCTTGAGTCATGATGAAGATTTCTTCTTCTATTCAGATTAGGCTGGGACTGTGTGGCATGTAATGTTCTATTGATACTGATATGTGTGTATTCGTATGGTGTGTGTACACTGTACAGGAGAAGGAGATGCCTAAATAATGATTTCATTAAATTTAAAAAGTAGCACACAATTTATTTATTACCATCATACCTAGTATTACTATTGTACACTCATGTTTGCTCTGGACTAATAAAGGCAGAGAGAGAGGAAAGTGTGTGTGTGTTTGTGTTTGTGTACTTAACGATCCTAACGAGTCAACATGAGGACATAAACTGTTTTTTCAACTGTCGATCAAAGTCAAAAAATTTTAACGTTTGAATTAATGGTCCTTATTTATGTTCCACACAAAATATAACTTTACGCTCCTCCTCGTTCTTTAATCCATGCTTGGGAATTAACATGCTACTTCATTCTCTGTTGTTGTACTTGCATTATGTAAATCATTATAACATAGTTCATCTTTCCTTCTCTTTAGTCTGAATGCTTGTCAAAGTTAATTGAACCACAACGCAATATTTTGAAAAATTGTAGAGCGTCTTTTTGCTGAAGTTTTCTTGATTCTCGAAACAATTTATTTTAGTATGGAATAAAAGAGTGTGTGTTGAAAGTAAATTTTTCCTTGCGGTTTCTGCATGCTGTATTTGATCCTTCGAAGAGAGAGAGAGAGAGACTAATTCACAATTTATTTGTTCAGTGAACAGTAGTTAAAGGTAGCTACCTGTGATTACTTCACACACCGCTCTCTCTCTCTCTCTCTCTCTCGGTGTGTGTTGTGTATTGCTTTGCAAATGACTCAATCCAGTCCAATGAAGTGGATGGAAAGTTTGAGTAAATTAAACAATTATTCAATTAGGAACAAGTCACGGAGAAATCGAATCGACTGTACACCGTACGCAGTGTACACAAACACACAACATGTTTATCCTATGCAGACAATGTTTACGTATGTGTGTGCAATGTTATTAATCTCCGTATTCATTCTGCTACACAGTTTAGAATGTCGATTAGTTGTAATAAAAGTTAATGGAAAAAACACTCCCCTCCCTCTCTCTCATCCCAACAGCCGAAGCCGTGCCTTTTTAATTGAACTTTTATCCTGATTTCCATTCTGGATTTATCCATTACATTGAACTTGATCCAGTAGCCTTGATCTTCTGTCTCAACAAATCACACACAATTTTTTATCACTTCCAATGCAATGTGATCCAGCATGAGTTTTGATCCGAGAATTAATGAACGTTTAATCCAGTCCTCCTTTACACTTCATATCATTTGTGTATATAACTTTATTTACATTTACCCTCATAACATTTATTCCATTATGGACATATTCAGTTTCGTAAGTCATCTTCAATACAGTAAGATTATGTAAGAAAAGATTAAAATGTGTTTGTACAAATCTTGCTCGGAGATTTCATAAAAATTAAATATTAGCCTATTATATGAATGAAATTGTTTGTTCAACAAACAATTTGTTGGTTAAAATTAAATGGGCCAGCCCCAACATTATTTTCGTTAGATTATCCAAAAAGTTAAGGAACGTTTATTCCGTCGTCCGTCGTATGGGAAAGCACGCTGTGGTTTGTGTGGTTGAGATGATGATTCACCATTCCAACTCACCAGGGATGTACTTGTCAATAAGACTTTGGTAGTAGGGTTTCAAGGACTCAATGTCAGGGATCTCCTTCGACTTGGTGTACAAATCGTACTTACTACAGAAATACAGAGAAAAATGTTAATGAAAATCCTCACACATTTTTTAGCTTATGTACTACTTATGATACACACCATTTATAAAATTGATAAAAAATCTTATTTGACGTGCCCACAGCCGAATCACACACACTCTCTCTTCATTCTCTGTCGTTACAGTTAAATGTACTGGTACAAAGTTGTATAATGCTATCTCATGTCATTTCGCACTAACCCTCCACATTCTTGTTGGTCCAGTTCTCAAATGTATTAAATATTTTTGAATTTACATTACTACTACACTTCTCTCCTACTGCAATATATATTTGAAGATACAGTCCACCCCGCTGTGGACTTTATATAGGTGTAATATCCTTCCTGTCAAACTCCAACTCTCATATATTAAAACTTTGTTATTGTCCTGATTGCTTTTTTTCTCATACTTTTTGAAAGGGGGGTGGCAACAAGAGCAAACTACTCACGATTCAGTTTTAAGGTGACTCTCGACACAAAAGCTGAGAGAGAGAGCCTTGAACTTCCATTTTAAATGTAACATTTTAAACAATTTTCCTTTACACCTCCTGCCGGACATTTTTTATACAAGTATTTTTGTGGAGGACAGAGCAAGAGAGAGAGAGGGTCAATATTAAATATAGAAAGATGGATAAAAAGAAATTACTTGAATTCCAAAACCCAGTCGAGCATCTCTACATCTTGAGCGTCGCAAAGGTGATTGTAGTCCTTCCCAGTGTGCCAAGGATAAAAGGAATGGAATCTGTGTGGAGATGAGAAAGAGAAAAATAGTCAGTTTTATTTTATAAAAATTCAACGCCCAAATCTTTTTAAGGATGATACACGAATAAATGATTATTTTAAAATAGAACTTCAGAGTCCGCTTTGGTAGAAGAGAAGAAAAAAACGTTCGTTTATTTCACCTGATCATGTAGAGTCCTTGAGTAGGGATTGTGGTTTTGTTGTGGAGGAGGACTCTGTAGAGGTACTCGTCGTGACCCCAGGACAGGAGGATGTTCGACAGTCCACAGTTTGGCTTGTACACTCCGTATTTTGTACTGCAAGATAAACAATTCTGAAGTTAGATGCAGCTCTAACTAAACATTGAGCAAAGAACTGACTCTACGCCTTTGTCCAAAAACTAGGGTATCCCCGCTAGAGATGGCGAGGACATCGAGTCAGGGGGAACGGGACTTTTCGGATAAATCGGGAGGCTACGTGTGTGTACACTCCGAATTTATTCTCCAACTTTAAATGGGATTCTACATGGAATTCTTACAACAACAAATTGTCAAGGATGACTCAAAAATTACTAAAGGTTCATCAGAACTTTGATCAGTTGTTTTAAATTGTCTCATTCAATTGGAATTTTTGTAGAAAAACTGCGAGGAAAAAATTTTTTTTGAAAAATTGACTGCTTACTTGTATCGTGGATCCTTGGAATCGGGATTATTGTGGAAAGTGTAGTCTCGGTACACAATACTAAATGATCATTTAAAAATTAAATGAGCAAATTTCATAAGTAAAATAATTGTCCATTTAAATCTAAAGTAGAGGAAATAAATTGTACCTAGGAGCATAGGCACATCCAACAGGGAAGGTGTCTCCCACGACTGCCCACTGAGGTTCCTCGTAAAAAGCCATTATCTACAAAGTAACAAAGATACACACACGTGGTTGAAAATGTGATGAACAAACGTTGGAGTTAAATGAAGCAGTGAGAATGATGATGATCTGGTGATATCCTGTTCAGTTGACCATTCAAAAAGTAAAGTAACATCTAATGCTCTGCCACATCGGATTAACAGTCGGGAAGTTAGTCTTCCAAGAAGTGAGGAGGAGGAAAAAATACACTTATCGACTTTTCTGAATTGTTTTCCTTCTCTCTCTTCTCCTCCTCCTATCCTCCATCTCAGATTGTTGAAGCATTAAAAAACTAAACTAAAGTGGAAGAAACTCAACTTGAACTTTTATCTCATTCCCTTCACACACACTCAGTCTCTCTCTCTCTCCCTCACACTTCCACAAACACCAAGTCTTACATTATCCACACATCTTTCTTCCAATCTAGTTTTTCTTCGCTTCACAAAACTGAGATTCTATCTCTCAACAACTTTGACATGGGAAAACAACATCTATGGATGGATGTGGCTAATATTTAATAATTAATTTTTTTTCCTCCGCATCCATCGGGTTCCATCCAAAGTTTTGATCATTTTTGCATAGATTATAAATTTTATCCGAATTTTTACATTCTAAAGTTTTTACGGTTCAAAAATTTTGGGAGAAAGTCGTGATGAAAATTCACAAAAAAGATATCTTCCTCCTATGAATACTTTTTTAGTTGCTACGCAAATCAGGAAGCCGAAAAACTGAAAAATTGACTAGTTGGACGGTTCTTACTTTTCCCAAGTCATGGATAAGACCGACGAGATGGAACCAATCCTCGTCTGGATGTTCTTCTCTGATTCTCTCGGCTGTTTGGAATGCATGGACAATGTTTGGCATGTCCACGTCTGGATCACTCTCGTCCACCAGATCGTTCAATTTCTCCAAGGCGTTCATCACAGTAGCCTAAAAAATATAATCCAAAAATATATTTAATTTCAAAATTAACATTAAAACAATTTGTGAGTTTAAAAAATTATTGATGGATCAAAACACATGAAACTAGCATTTCATCAAAGTCACTTCCAATGAGAAATGAGGAAAGCTTTTTAGGAAAGGTGGATTGAATTCCCTTCCTTCCTCTTCCTCCTCTTCTTCATCCCACAAAAATCTCTAATACTTTTCCCCAGCTCCGGAACAATCCTTTCCACCCTCCTCTCTCCTTCTCACACACACACACACACACACACACACAATTGGACAGACATTGAAAATCCCATTTTTGGAGTTCTTCACCACGTTATCGGGAACCATATCCTTGTCTCCTGTCATCTACCCCTAAGTAACATGGTATCTTGGCAAGTTGCATTTTCCCCAACTTGTTCTCCTCCCCTCCTTCTCTCCCCTCTCAAACACAAGTGGACCACGAGACAAGGGAGAAAACAATCAGTCCTCATCAAAGACCATTAAAATTCTTTCAAAGTTCAATCTCTTGGCAATCGATGTGTGTGTGTGTAGGATCCTACGATTGGAACAAAGGCAAGGAACTTTTTTCTTCTTTCTCTGTTCAACTTGTTGTTTTATCGCCATCACTTGCCTTCATTCTTTTACTTATTTTTGTCTCTTATTCCTTCCCCTATCCCTCTCTCTCCCACACACACATGACACACAGTATATGGGATTTCCTTCAATATAATTCTATATATAATGTACATTACATTACACAAGTTTATGTATAAAGGAGAGGCAGTTGGTAACAAACTTTTTCTCCCTCTCTTTCACTTCTGCACTACACTCTACAAGTCCCATATTATACTCTTTTAGCATCTCCATTCTCTCCCTCTCTCTAATATGTTTTTTTTGTTGTTATTTAGTTTTCAGGATCAGTGTCTTTTGAAGAGCTTTCTCCGTCCTCCAACTTGGTCTCTCTGTACAATACTGAGAAAATAGAAGAGAGAAAGAGAGGAGGAAGAAGAAGTCATAAGAAGGGACAAAGAACAAGAAGAAATCTATTTTCTCAGTGTGTCTAAAGCAGTTTCTTGGAACAGAGTCTTCCTCCTCAACATGGCATGACATACATAGAATGTGTAAAAAGCTGGACGAGAACGACACAAGGATGGGATAAATAGAATTTAAGTGAAGATCAAGATAAAACTGTACGCAACACAACATACGATCTCCCTCTCTCTATCTATACTACCCTATAAAATAGTATAGATCAGTTCCCTTCTCTTCTGTCCTCTCGAAATAAGTTCCAAACACACACACTCACTCTCTTTACTCTTTAGTAGGAGGAGAAGGAATCAAGTTTGTTGTGTTGTTGTTGTTGTCCTTCTGCTCCCCTGGAAGGAGAACATTAATAGCTGGAGAATTGAAAATACCTTTTTTCCAACTCTAGAAAATCTCTCCCTTTCTCCACACACACACACTCTATACAATATACATATATATATTTATCTTTTGTTCTCTTGTTCCCGATCCCCTGCTCTATGACTATCTCTCTGGAATTAAATGAAGAAACGATGAGCACAAGATTGTCTCACTTTCCTTGTACCCCCTCCTATCTTTCTGTGTCTGTGTGGAAGTCTATTTTCTTTTTAAAGCCTCTCCCTTTATTCACTGTCAATAGCCATGGATGTAAAGGAGACCAGGTGAAAACTTTCTCTTTGTCTGTCGTCCCTGCCTTTCTCTGTGTGAATATTTAGTGAAAATCTTGGAGTAGGTCAAATCATTTAATATTTTAAATACAGTACATTGTGTACAACTTTTCGCAGACAGCCCGAAGGACATTGGACAGTTCAATTTAAATTTTCATTGGACATAAGAAAATACAGAAGAAGGGGAAGTTGGCCTGTGACAAGTAGAGTAGAGAGAAAATGAAATTATTTTGTGTACTATTTTTCTTTCCCCTTCTCTCCAACTCGCTTTGGCTACATACTTGAGAGTTTTTGTAGTCGATTGAAGAAGGATTTTGGTACACATTGTGTATTATGCATACACCGTGTGATTTGGAGGAGAGTACACAAAAGTTGGAGGATTGAAAAAAAGAGAAAGAAAGAAAGGGATACCTTGAGTGTGTTGAAGCGGGTCCAACGTTCCAGGCGCCCCTGAACAAAGTCGTAGGTTTGGTGGGTGTGCATGTCGAGGTAGGTTTTCCTGACGCGGGACTGGATCGGATCATCGTCATCCAGTGAAAAGTTTCTGAAGGCTTTCAATGACTTGGAAGCAAAAGGGAGTTCAGGCTCGGGTCGGAGCAACTCTGATGGATCCAGCATCTCAATCTTACTCGAGTCACCAGCCTGTGTGTGCATGGAAGTGTGTTCGAAATAAAGGAAATCAGTTTAAAGAACTAGGCTATATCTTACACTCATCCACGATGAGTCATGAGTGTATTCTAGGTAGGAAAATTTTACAAAAAAATTCCACACACGCACAATTCACATTCGTACAATCATCATCATCAGAATTTTGTAAATAATTTTTAAAACAAAATAATTGGAATACGAAGAGAGCAGCTACTGCTTTTTGCTGCTGAAAATTTGGGGAAATTATTCAAGACATTGCAAGTCAAAAAATTTTATTAAATTTTGCTGTGAAGGAAGAAATAGGAAAGGAAGGATCTCATAGCAAAAGAAAAAAAGGAGGAAGATGAAAATGGTGAAGAAAAAGGGGAGCTTAAATGTTTTAAATGAATAAATAGTTGTTTCTAACGGTCAGCTAAGTTTACTTTACGACTGTTTAGAGGTTTGGCTAATAGCTAAATAACTTAGACAGACCCGAGCCTACACAATGGAATTTTTTCCCCCTTCCTCCCATCCTTATTTACGAACTCCCTAAAAATGTATCATTGTATTATGTACACACACACTCTCTCTCCCCTCCCACACACACACACACACACACACACACATTGTACAAAAACATATGGACTCTAGCTTACCCGCAACAAAGCAGTAGTAGCCATATTTCTTCAGAGTTGATGTCTTTACGCGTCTCTCTCTCTCTCTTCGAATCTTGTACTTCTTGTACGGCACAAAACACGTAAAGTAGCGCTATTTCTACTTTTCTTCTATTCTTACTTTCCCTCTCTTGACTCTCCCAACAGAAGACGAAGAAAAAGGATAAAAACGTGAAGTATTTTTTTTGCAGGTTAATAAAAAAGTTGCAATTGGATTCCCCAAAAAAGGAGAAAGAAAGAAGGGGAAGAAAAAAAAGGAGGAGTGGAAATTAAATGCCCGGAATGGGACTTGGCTTCGTCCAACTAACTGCTCTCGAGGTCCGTCGAGGGATGTCTTTAAATCACAAGATGTTTAAATCTATAATGTTTTTGTTGAACACTCAATATTCTCTTTCTCTCTCTCTCTACCCAATAAACTGTGTGTGTGTGTGTGTTTAACGTTGAACAAGGTACGACTACACTGACCAAGTCCAAGACTCCTCTTTCTTTATATACAACTCGAAAAAATTATTTTGTAACCTAAACTGAGGAAAAAAGGGTCTTATATACGCCTCTCTTCCTTTCTTATCAATAAATACACGTGAGCATCGATAACTCATCGTCTTGAACTGCGTTGAATGAATTCCTTGTCATCGTGTCATCACTTTTTCCCTTTTCAAGTCAAAATCCTACTGAATCAACTCCATTGATAAGGAGAGAGCAAGGACAACATTATTCTGCAATATTTTTCTCGTGCTGAGGAGAACGCGCGTGAAAATATGAGGAAAATCAACTCGCAAAAAAATATAATCATTTCATAATTTTTTTAATAAATTTCGCATTTGACTCCACATTTGATCCCAAACACTTAATCAGTGGGATCAAATTTAAATGACATTGGCTTGGAATTTCTTACACAGGCAGAGCGTGTGTTGATGTGAGCGTGTGTGTGTGTGTGAGGACATAAATAAAATGAAGACGCCAAAAGTGTCATCAAGTCAAAGAATTTATGATGTTAAGCCCGTGCCGGAGTCTCCTCACAGCTCAATTAATAACGTCAAATTTATCGGAGTCATCCTGAACGATTTGCACGAGCCAATAGAGAACCCAGGCAAAGAGAGAAAGAAAGAGAGAGAGATAGAGAGTCGCCTGATAATCTTGTTTCGTTATAGTATACTTAGTGTCAAATTGGGAGAGAGGGAAAAATGTATGGAGGATCTTATCATTGTCTTGGATGTGAATGGATGAGAGAGAGACAATAAATTAAATTGGGTAAGCACAAGCCTCCAAGCTGAGACTGATTAGACTTTCTTCTCTATACCCATATGTATGTATGTGTGTACAGTCCCTAATGTGTGTGTGTCAACTATCTCTTAACTTTATTCAACAATCATGGAAGTATCTTTGACTTGCATGGGACACAAAGTCATAATGATGATGAGTGCTCAGTTGGATTCGACTGGTTCAAGACTGGATGAGACTTGGGAGTGAATGTCCAAATACAAGAGAGAATTTTATAACAGTGTCAACATTGACTTGTGGGAATTCCTCCTATTTTTTCTCTATGTACTCAATAGTAAATCCAATTTTTATTTCCATGTACAGTCCATACAACACTCTATTCATTCTCTCTCTCTCTCTTAATCTGAGGAGGAGACACTCGTACACAATATATTATAGAATCTACACGACAAATATCAACAAGAAGAATAGACAAAAATAGATTAACCATTTACGTGTCTTTCACTATCTTCATTAATATTGACAAAGAAGAGGGGAGACGTGTGATCCTTGACATCAAGCGACTAGTCAAATAATATAAATAAAAAGTCAACAGTCCCTCCAAAGTCAGTTTAAATCGGTTCAGTGCCAATAAACTTGATTTTTTTAAAAAAAAAAAAATTTTAAATTTATTCTCTTCAAATATCATTTGAATCACATTTCTCTAGTTTACCAAAAAATGCGCAAATAAAACATAGAAACAAAAAATCATTTTCCAAAATCAACTTGTGAGAATCCTGGATTTTTAAGCTGGTTAAAAAAAAAGGCAATTATTTGAAAAATGTTACCATCTCGTATGCATTCAATTCCCATTGGGAATATCTATTGATCTATTGGTGTAAAATAAATCTAAAAATAGTTGACTAAACTCCCAGTTAAAAATGTAAATAATAAAAAAAATAAAAAGATTAAAATGTCAGATCATAAATCCATTGTTTGTGGTCCTTTTAAAATAGTCTAATTTCCTCCCTTGTACTTTTTTTTCATCTTCTTCTTTTTGTTTGTGTCAACCCCAGCGCAAATTTTTTTTTTCCCATTCGCCATTTTCCCCTCCTTTCCCTTTCCCTCTCTGTTTTTATTCCATACATTTTTTTGCGATTTTACCAGTGAGCAAATAGAACATGTAGAGTCAGTTGAGCATAGCATGAAGAAAATGGAATCAAAGTGAGTTTGGTTTTTTCCCTCCTCCTCCTTCACCTCTTCTTCTGCTTCTTTCTTGTTGGGTTGGGTGGGCTCTTCTTTTTTTGGTTTTTATTTATAAGGTCATGCTTCCAGTTCTTCTCCATATATCCCTCAACAAAATCCAGTCAGTGCACAACACAGTCCATGCCTTCCTTCCTAGTCCCATTCAATACCCAGTGATTCGTCGTGTGTGTGTGTATTGTGTATTGCGTATGGATCCCATGCGTTCCATAACACTAGGCAAAGCAAGGCAAAGCACTGAGCCGTGGACTCAACCTAACTGTATTTTCTCCAGGAGAGGAGGAAAAATGTAAGGGCAAAAAAGGAGGAGGAAAAGAAATACGTTTAAAGCGAGGAGGAGAGGAGGAGAGAGGATCTATAATGAAAAAATCATGCTCTGTTCTAATAACAAGGTCCTCATCCACTTCCTTCCTTCCTGCTAGCCTCCAAGGCTTCCCCCTTCATATACTTTGTAAAGAGAGAAAGTGAGAGAGAGAACGAGTCACTGATTCAAACTCCTTGTATTCCTCTATCAAAATGGAGAGGAAGGAGAAAATGCTTGCACCCACTCAACCATATCAAATATGTATGCAATCTTTGAGCCCATTAAGTTCCCTAACTCTCTTTGCTTTCTCTCCCCTATTTTCTCCATTCTTATGTCTGGGAGGAGGAGAGTCGGACTTGCTCCAAGTCTCGCCTTCAGGAGGACCAACATTAATTTTAACTGCGACAAAACCTTTCCCGATTTCACACCATTTTCCTCTCTCTCGCTTTCGACAACAAAAATTCTACTCACCCCATCCCCTGTAATAACAATAAAGCCAATCAAACTACACGAAATATTCAACACGAACACACACACCACTCTCTTACCTGGAGACTCAAATGAGACTCTAACCCGTGCTGTTATCCGGAGTGGATTCTTTTCTACAACAACAAGACAAGGTTCTACTTCGTTTCACATTTAAATTGCAATTAAAAGTGGTTCTATCAATGGACAAAAGGGAATGAGCTGAGAAGAAGCTGAATTATTTAAAGATGCCTAAAAATACGTCTGTCTAGTTTGAGTTGGATTTTGTAGACTGGAGAAGAGTTTAAAATTTTTTAGGATGGGAATGATGCTATTGATTTTCAATTAATTTTAATTACAATTAAAAAATACTTTGCTGAAAAAGGTTGTTGTTTCATTGTGATTTTAAATTTTAATATTTTCAAGTGCGGTTTAATTTCAAAATTTCATATCTAATTTTTGAACTTTACTGTTCACAATGAGACTGAATGAGTTGTATTGAGAATCCTGTCTACCCGGGTTTGGGGAGGAAGACAATGGGCAATTTAATAAGGAAACTTATGTAGTGGAGGAAGAGGAGAGCTTAATGAGGTTTCTTTCCCTTGTAATTATTCCATTTTGAAATGTCTAAGAGTGCGTAATACGGAAATGAAGTGTCGTCAGAGGAAAAGCGGGGGACTTTAAATCACAAGTGAAAGTACCCGGGAGTTCCGGCATCTCCTCATCCTCCTTCACATACACAGACACACACACGCACGATCTGTATCGTCGCCACATAGAAAGTAGAAAGTAAAAAAAAGTTGAGAGTCAGGATAGACACGCTGGAAATCTCCACTGGACGATCATACACTTCCCTATCATATCACAACACTCGCCTTCACACACACACACACACAACGGAACAACCCCCTCTCTTTCCTTGTATAATAATAATACCCGCACACAACCACACACACACACCCTCAACTTATTTATGGATATTTGCATGGAGACTAGCACAGATTTTGGTGGTAGATTGTCATTTCAATTCCCCAAATTTCTATAATAATATTTCTTAGCCTCTTCTTTATACCCCCTCATCTTCCTTCCCTTCCTCCTCCTCCTTCTAATCTTTAGCTGGAAAAAACGGGGACACTCCTCCATCCTGGACTATATGAGCTTTTCCGATTCTATTATCAACACCCACATGTAAGGATGTGAGAGAGAGGAGGAGGGAGTTTCTCCTCCTCCACAAGTTTACATTCTTTGACAAATCTACAATCTTACATTACATTCAATTTTCCCTATTTTTATCCTAGGATTTTCTCCAACACACGTGCCTCCCCGCTTTTTTTATTCCTCATTTTTTTCTCAACATGACACACGCACTCTCCTTCCTTTCTCCATTTTTTAGCTTAGCACACCCCCAAACACACTCACAAAGAGCAGAAATCTGACTGAAATTTCAAATGGACAAAGAAAGTTTTTCAAAATATTTTCACTTTTGAGGATGGGCGGAATTTTTCAAAAATTGTGATTTAAAAAATGAGAAGATGTAAATTTGTATGAAAAACGACATAAAATTACTGAGACAAAAATGTGAGCATTTTATTATTTTATTAAAATGGATTTAGGTTCAGTGAAAGTAAAATAAAATTTAAACAAAATAAAATTTAATAAACAACAAATAGCACTAATTACGTTATTAGCTCAATTAAAATGTACCCAATTTAAGCGGAAACTCCACCCCGTCAATTCAATAGGAAGAGAAAACCCCTTGGAGAAAGTTTTCCCCAGTCAAAATGCATGGATGGAAAGGGGGACAAAGTCCTCGAGGAGGAGAAAGAAGCGCTGAAACCTGTTGTAATGCATTATTCAAAGAGGGAAACTGATCGTCAGTTGAAGAGACTTCCAAGTCACTCCATGTCTTCTTCAAGATTCTCAATCTTTCCTCCTCCTCCTCTTCTTCCACCTCCTCATCCCTATCTCCCCCTCTCACATCAAGAGGGAAAGAGAAAGGGGATTGTAAAAAAATTCCTTCATCTCACCAGGGCAGTGGTAGAAAGTGGGGATGGGCGTCCATAAACCATCACAAAGTTGTTGGTTAATCTTAATACGGGTCAAAATTCTTGACAAGTAATTTAATGAACAGTTTTTGAGAGCCTTTACACTTTTATTACACATTTATTATATCCTTATAACCCCTCTTCCCCTCCTCCTCCCTTACAATGTACTCCATCCCAGGATGGAGAAAAGAGAAAGTGTGTGTGAGGGAGAATGCAAGAGGGACATTTTTTATGATCTCTATATAAGGCAGAGTGCTTAGTAGTATAAAATAATAGAGTGCATCATGTACTGTGGGGAGAGAATGGACAGTAAAAAAAGATACGGAATAGAGAGAAGCCCCCACAAAGGACCAAAAAAGTATCATGGCATGTGTGTGTAGGTATATGAGTGTGTGTGGGGAGGGAAGGGAAGCTGTAGACGTGAGAAGGAATGGAATGACAAGACTTTTATATTTTTTTAAGCATCTCCCAATTCACTCTAGTGCTTCTCCCACATCACAACTCACATTTTTAACCGGATGGAAAGTACCTTGTACAGTCTGGGAAGTCACACACACACACACGGAGAAAGGCTAAGACAGAGAGAAAGGGAAGAAAAAGGAGTAGCTGTCTAGTGGTTGAATTTTTTTTTGAAAGAAAAAATCGGGCTATCTTTTCTTCTTGTGTCTGTCTCCAAAATGACTTTTCCTCCCCTTCTCCTCTTCCCCTCTTGTTCTTCCTCGCCTCATTCAATTCAATTTAGAATGTCTCTCTCTCCCTTATCCCTCCTTTTCTCTCACTGTGTGTGTACTGTATGTTGAGACAGGAGGGCCTCTCTTTCTTTTGTGGAAAGGAAAAGTGGAAGTCAAAAGTTTTTTTTGGGCTCCAAATTCCATGTATATTTTAGCGGAACAAATGTATTTACTCGAATCACGTGTCTCACACCAACAAATGCACACCCTCTACTCACTACAGTGTGTGTGTTTATAGGAGGAGGGAGAGGGTGACAATGACGTTTCAACATCAATTCAAATTCCGATGGACAGAGGAAAGAGGGTTTGATAGCGTAGTGGAGGAATGAGGAGAAAGTGGATTTCATCAAAAATTAATTCGAATCAACAACAATTTTTGTCACCAGTCAGGCTTCTGTGGACAGAAGAGTCATTTGGAGGAATTAAGACAATTTAGAGAAGAAGAGGGGAGAAAGCGAAGGAAAGCGGATGTGAAATAATATGAATTGTCAAATTGGATTAGAAACGAGAGGGATCAGAAGACTTACCGTATCCCCTGTTTTTGAAGCCTCTTCGAAACTACTAAATTCCATAATTCACCCTACAAATCTGCATAATTACTGTATAAAATTGAAGGTGAAAGTACAAGTTTTTCACGCAATTTTTATTTTAATCAAATTTTCAGAATTTCGGAAATGATTTATAAATTTTGTGATGATTTCTCAGTCTCTCCATTTTGAAAAGAAAAAACCAATGGCAAAAATATATTTTGGTCATCACCATCCCGGCTTTAAATTCTTTTGATACGGTATGACGAGAGTCTTTACCGACCAAGAAATGCAGAGAGTTGGGGGAACAAATTGGTAATGTTTGTAAAGGTGTGCGTCAAGTAGAATCAAGATGGACTTGACGGAGTTGACTGGAAGAGTCAAATGTCCGATTTGGTTCAGTTTGTCAAGTGGGATTGGAGTCTGAAGAGACAAGAACACAACATCTGACCTTCCCCTCCCGTCACTTTCCCTTTCATATCAACCTCAAGAGTTAAATAAGTCACCTGAGCTTTCCCTTTTGAACTCCACATCCATCCCATCCTCCTCTCCATCAAAATGTCCCTCACACACACACGCAGACTAGCTCACACAGGACTTCCCTGCCAACGCAGCATTATAGCATTGCACAAGAGACTGTCCACCGAAAGAGAGTGAGAGTGAGTGAGTGTGTGTCTTGTCCCAACTCACTTAAAATTATCGACTTTCTCTATCCACTTGTGTATCCACTCTCTTCTTTTCACGACATTCCCATAAACACACACACACACACATCCTCCAGACTGGACGCAAGAGTCAACACAGAAGTGGAGGAGTGGGTGGGGGTACTTTTACTCTGAATTTATTTATTGGTAGGGAAATGAGTGCCGGTAACAGGCACGAGGAAGAAGGAGCAACAGACACACACAAATTCTCTTTTTTTAGCTATACGAGAATTGGGTAATGCATTTATAAGTGCATTTATTTACATTTCTCCATATGCACCATTCCCTCCCTCCTTATCCCCTCCTCCTCCTCCTCCTCTGTTTACTTTCTAAACTTTTCCTTTTTTTCCAGGAGAGGAGGAAGTCATGTGTGGACTCCACACGTTCACACACACACACACGGGGAAGACTGGAATTTGAACACCCAAGTCCATCTCATCAGCATAAGCCATGTGTGTGTGTGACTGTCTTCTCCATCAAACCATCATCATGCCAGGTCATGCAGGACAGGCAGACCATTGACTTTGCTCCAGACTGTTGACTCAACACACGCGTTCCACTCTCACTCTCTCACCCTCACTCTCTCTCTGTCAATAGTATTGACAGAGAGAGTAAGGGTAAAATTGACTGGAATTTCCGGAGAAAAGGCGGAAGAGTAAAGTCAAAAACTATAAATGTACAGCTCTAGAAAAGTTAAAAATAGGATCATGTACAAAATAAATTTTATTGAGACCTATTAAATGGGTTAAGATGGCCCACACACACACTCGAGTGCAGTGTATCTTCCGTGAGCAAAATCAATTAAAAGAATTCTGGAGGGGAGAAAGAGAGAGAGAAGCAGAGAGATGGCAAAAAAATTGAAGGTCACTAAATAATTCAAGAGTGAAGGAGGAGAGGCAGCAGCAGAGTTGTGCATGACATCATCTTTGAATATTTTATTCGACCTTTAGCACTCCGTCCATACATATTGCCCAGCCACACTTGTACGATTTAAAGACATTAATTACGACATTTTTTCCCCTTCCCTCCTTCCCCCTCCTCTCTCTTATTTTCATACAATATTGTGACAGGTTTGATGATGTGCAAATAGTATGATATTATCATCGGACTATTTATTATTTATGTGACAACTTCATTTTTTTATATTTTTGAACAAATTCCACTTTATCATCGCAACACGAGCAACCCTGTACACACGCGTACACATGCATACATTTTACATGTGGATGAAATCCTCCTATTTTTCCTGATAACTCTGCTGTAGATTTGAAAAGGTCAGAGAGGACTCTTCATTTGTGTGCATGTGTGAGGGAGAGAGAGTTTGTTGGTGTGGAGTTGGTGAACCTTGTCTTGACTTGTTGTGTGACCCCTCCTTTTTAGTGACTGTGACACTTCTGCCCATACATCATTGCATTGGAAGGAGGACGGAATGCTTATTTTTTCCTCTCTCTCTCTTGTCATGTCTATCCAGAGAGACGCCATGGTCAAGTTTCTGTGTTGTTGATAACCACACACACACAGGCACACATATAGTCAAATAGGACAAAAGCGACAGTCGTCCGTACTTCGCATTTTCGTTCAAGGAATTTTTGCATTTCAAAAAAATTCCCCTTTACTTCTACTCCTCTCTCTCTTTCACATTCTCTCTCTCTTTCACTCTCTCTCTCTCTCCATCTCTCTGGAAACGCATTTAAAAGAGCACTAAAAATAGTTAATGGACATCATGGAATTTCCAAGTTTCTCCCTTTTTGAGATAAATGAACCAACTTTTTCCCAGAATATATTTTTTGGTAACTGTACTCACCTGACTGTCTCCTTTTTGGTTCCTGCCTCCGTTTAACGAGGAATTACTTGGAATTAGATTTTGTGTTGAAGCTCTTTTTGGGGAGAAAGTGGACTCATGGTGGAATATTAATATTTTGTTCATACGATTCAAAAGGAGATGCCTGTGTAAACAGATCGATGGTCGATGCGTCTCGCTCTCATTCCTTTTCCCTCTCCCTCTCTTTCTCTTTCTCCCCCTCAATACACACAAAATCAATAAATTTCTGTATTCTCAACCACCATCCCCCAATTCCCACTCTCCCCCTCCACTATTATTATAGTCTTGTCAAAATTTTAAATTTTCTCTCAAGACCTTCCCTTGGAAAGAACGTGTAAGCCACGAGTCCTTTTTTACTTACATAATATACAGTACAATGTATACAGATACGCTGTCAAACTTTGACATTTTTGTATAAATCTCAATTTTTAATTCCCCTCCTTGACATTTTCTGAACTTGGATTCCCGTGCGTCCGAGAAGGAGAAAGGAAGAATTGTGTAAGGACAGAGGCTATAATTAAAACAACAGAACGTGTCAGAAGGGAAGAAGGGATACTCATACATGCATATTTAAAATTTGAAAGCTAGTCCAACAAAAGAATGAATACATTTGAGGAGAAAATTGATGGGTTACTTGATATACACATGTATATTATAACTTTTGAATCAAACAAGTGGGTTGGAAGATTACAACTCCGTGTTTCTTCCTTGGAGAAATGTGAAGGGCTGTAATTATTCAGAGGATGACGAGGGAAAAATACACTGGGGAAAAATGTCAGTGTTTAAAGAGAGAAGAGAAAGACTCGGAAATAATTATTGTTATCGTCAAAGGTTGAAGAAAATAACAGCAAGAGTAGGAATGGAAGAAATCCATATATAAATATTTTAGATTTCTATTTTATTTCAAATTTCAGAATGGGGGTTCGAAATTTTTATCTTGTATATCCCTTCAAAGTTTTTATTACTATTGTTTTTAATGTAGAAGTATTGTTTTTGGAATGAAAAATCTTTTTCATTTTTTGCAAACTGAAAAATATCTAATCGTATTTTCACCATGTAAATTTCCTTCTCATTTTTCAAATCTTTAATGCATTCCGTTTGTGTGAGTCTATATAATTATGTAGTTTAATACAGTGTGCTGTGTATGATGTACCATATGACTTTCTCCGCTTTCTCTCTCATTTTCCTCTTCTATAACACGAATTCTCTCTCGTTGTATTCTGAAAAATGTAATTAAACTAAGAAGGCTAATATCGTTAAGTCCAAAGACGAACAAGTTTTTAAAAAAATGTTTTCTCTCGAAATTCCGTCATTTCAACCCCAAAATTTTGAACGATCTGGATTGTGGAAAAGCAACATTATTATTTTTTATTATTGACATTGGATTGTTTAGATTGGCAATTACATCATCATCATCATCAAATCTAGTAACATATAATTAATGCAAGATTTGTAAAATCAAAAGAAAAAAATATTTAATTGAAGCACCACACTCTAACACAATCAATCAAATGAAATTAAATCTGATCTATTTTTTTGTAAATTTTTTCCAGTATTATTTATATTATTATACTTTATAGTGAAAACATTCAAGTCATTTTCCCTATGTCTCGTCTCCATTATCATATCGTCAATCGTCCTTTTATTCATTTATTATTATTACCTTCTCTCGTAGCATTGATTATTCTTACTTATTATATAGGGATCCTAGGGGGTGTATTTATGAATGTGTATGAGTCCACTCTTTATTCCTATCAATAATGCATTTTCTCTCAATTTTCTTAACCAAAATTACTCAATTATATATTAATCAGCTTTTGCAGTTGAAGGGATCTTTTTTTCGATTTTTGTGATCTGGAGATGCAAGGACAGCATAAAAAACAAACACAAAAATCCGGTTTTGTCCTTGACTTACATAATTGTGGGGAGGATTGATTATACTCCTTTCTTATGCTGGGACTAAAGGTCTCAAAAGGTGAGTAATGATAATTAACAATTATTTTTTCCCTTCAAATTTAGCTCTAGGATGACATTACAATAGGAAAGACTACTACAAAGAAAATGGTTGTTGAAATTAATTGTAGTGAGATGAAAAGCGTTGTGGAGACACTCCGCACTGGAAATCCATGCAAAAAAACAAATTTTAAATTAATTTACACTGTAAATTTCCACTCTAAAGTCTTCCCAAAATAAATTTTAGAAAGATGAACAATCAAACGTAAGAAACCCGGGACTCACCGATGAAGGAAGCTTCTCGCTCGTCCAGGATGACGGAGGGATGATGAGGATTAGAGCTATGATCGTGTATATCGTGGACTTGATGTTGATAGCTAGAGTCGAAGCGTGGGTCATTGTCCACATTTTTCCATCCATTATCCTGCATGGCTTGCCTGGAATTACTCCCCACTAGACCTCCATGACTCCCATGATTTGACGACTTATCACCCAAGTCAATCCGAGCCCTACACCGCACCTTGACCTGTCCATCCGGTCCAAAATGACCTGGTTTCAACTGGAGTCGCAGTCGGAGTTGAGTGGAGGTGAGTCTGTCAGACGATGAAGAGGAGGAAGATGAGGATGACAAGGAAGATGAAGGGGAGGAATGGTTCAACCCGTAGCTACTGCCACTGTTGATGTCAGGAAATTCGGAGGAGGACAGGGCCCAGGGCTCTGTGACCTACAACAGACAGAAATAAAAAAAACAATGATAGGAGTCATAATACAATAACCAGATTAAAACTTTACAATTCCCATTAACCCTATTAAATTTCGGCAGTACAAATCCACTTTTTTATATGACATGTCTCTTCTCTCTCTCTCTCGTCCTCGACCCATGTCGTCCCCTTCACGGTTCTTTCTCCTCCCCAATTTACATGCGGACTCGTACAGTGTCAAGTTAAACTGGAGAAACTCACACACATTGCCATTCAGATCCCATGAAGCATCAAATAGAAAGAGAGAGCGGGAGGGGAGGGGAGGGAGGGGAAGAAAGGGAGACCATGAATTTTTCATATGTCATCAAAAGCGGAACTGGAATAGACTTTTACAAGGCGTATAAAAGAAATAGGTAATGTGGGATGGGATAGTTCAAACTTTACAACCCAACTGGAGCGTTACATTCAACCTATATCTCCCTCTCTTCTTCACACACACACATACACAGTCCATTTCACCGTTTTTTTCTCCTCCTGAAATATCTTGAGGAGATTATATGACGAGCCAAGACCACCAGCCCAGAGGAGGAGAGGCCATAAGGAATATAGCATAAGAGGGAAAGTGAGTGAGAGAAGCCACTGCCACTCAATTCCATTGCCTATTCTCCTATTTTCTTCCTGTTGTCATGTCTTACTCCCCTCTATTACGTGTGTCTCCCAATCCCCTTCCTAACACACTACGTAGTCAACAGCATCCTTCTCCATAACTTTCACCGACTCATCCAAGCCTTATCTGTGTGTGTGTGTCTATGGTTCAAGCGTTTGGCTGTGGAAAATGAGGAATTTCGATTAAATTATTTTCTCCGATTTAAAAATTTCCCCCACTTTTTCTGTCTTAAAATAAATCCACGTATGTACTGCACACGAGACTCTCGTGACGAGAGTAAAAGTACAAGTAAGGAAATTTACATTGAGGCATGGAGAAATGAAAAATTGAGTTTACAAAAAAAATTCAAATTTGACTTGGAAACAGTGTACATAAGTGTAATGTGCGTGTGGATGCGTGTATGTTACAAAAAGTGTGCATCCAGACTGCAAGGGAGTTAACTAGGAGTCAGAGAAGGAGAGAGAGAGTAAGAAGGGAAGGGAACAAAGAGCAGAAGGCTAGATTTGTGCGTGTCGGTGCGTGCAGAGGGTAAATAGTAGAAGAATGCAAATGCGTTTTTAGAAAAGGGCTAATTTATGCATGGCATTGGCACTGACTCTTCTTTCTCCCTCGTCCAAAAAGCCAAGAGCCACTCTCAAAAGAAAGAGAGAGAGAGAGAGAGAGAGGGACTCTTTTCTCTTTTCTGAAGAGATGCAGTGGTAATGGCATTCAAGTGGAATTTTGTTCTATCTCTTTCCCTGCCTCTATCTCTCTTGAAAGCTGAAACCAATGTTTGAGAGGCGCAATAGTTGAAGACCACGTGCAATTTTTATAATTCCAGTCTCCCCTTCTCTTTTCTCCCCACGTTTTTCGATTCTCTCCAATCCTTTTTTACTGTCTGGTGAAAAGTAAAGAAATTTTTTTGTACATTTTCCCCTACCTTTCACCAGTACTCCTCTTTTTCTCTCTCTCTCCAACATTTATATAATAAGGACACAGACGTATACACACAGGGAATTATGTTCATCACATTGCTTCTATATCAAAAGTCTCTCTCTATTTTCATTACCCACTCTTTGAGCATAGGAAGAGAGAGAGAGAGACATTGCACGCACAAAAGAATATATGAATAGTAGGTATTATGATTTGGTTGAAAGTGTAAAGCTGGCTTGTGTATGTGTCTATACCTTTTTCTTTTTTCCCACTTTCACCCTCTCTCTCTATGTCTGTGTCTGTGTATGTACATTTTGAGGGAATCTGCAATGCTAATGTGTGAGGAGAAAGAGAGAGAGAGAGAAGGAAGCTCTTTGTGGCATCAAGAAGATGAAAAGCTTCTCAGAGTGAGGCGGGAGGAGGAGGGGGAGGAGAAAATATACATAAGCACTGCCATACTCACAATCCCCTTACAGGGTAATACATACGTAAGGAAAAATTCAGAGGCCGGGTTAACCGACAGAGAGTGCATGTAGGACAGGAGGAGGGAGTGGAAGGATAGAGGGTAAAATTGTTGATGTGTTGCTGTTAGTGTTGGACAAGGTAGAGGAAGCTCTGGGCTTCCCACGGATCAGTCAATCGTGCGATGGATCCGCTATTGACTCTCTCCATCTCTTCCCTCTCCTCTCTACCTTCAGCTTTGGCTTTGAGAAGCCTCTACATTTGTCCCCCTCCTTTCCCTCCTTCCTTCTCTCTCTCTCTCCACTTTCCCTCCATTTTTACTTTTTTTACTCTCATAAATCCCAATCGCATGTGGTGGCTACCACAACATCCGAATCTTCACGGCGTGGTGGAGTACCGGAGAGAAAGTGAGAGAGAGTGTGTGGCTACAGGGGAGAGATGTGGTCTAAATCCATGTTATGTTTACCCCAGCCTCCTCTTCTTCTAGCTACTGTGGATGAAGTGAGTAGTGTATTAAGAAGAGAGAGAAAGGAGAAGCCAAGGGACGCTTTATATGGAAGGTAGACGGAAAAGAGAGAACTGGAGCCACTTTTTCATTCTTCCGTGTGGATCCCCCTGCTTCCCATTCTCAACTGAGACAACCCCATTTTTCGGTTTAGGAAGTGGATGAAGAGCAAGAAAGAGAGAGTGTGTGGAACAAAATATGGGAATCTCAAATGTCAGAATTTTGTGAGTTTTTAAAAAAAGCATTTAAATTTGATTTCTTGTGATTGCTTTCACTCTGGACAATTTTACTTGTTGTTGATATGTAATTGTTATTTTTGCTTAATAAAAATCGTTTGAATTATGCAAATTATATCCTTGGCAAATAGAAATATGTTTGCTTCAAATCATCGCATAGCGATGCACTTTTGTGCAGTTTTGAACAACATTTGTGCACTGACCATTTGATATTTTAATTATTCACGTAATTGAACAAGGTCCTTGAACCGGGTGAAAATTCTTTGTGAAATACTTTCACTGTGAAATTAAAATGGGATTTTAAACTTGCATATGCCTTTCTCCTCCTCTCTTTCCTAGAAAATTCTTGTGAGTGGAACTGGGGGAAAAAAGGGGGAAAGTATTTTTCCTTTCCATTTAATCCTTGACTCTTTTCCAATGAATTAAGAGGAGTTAATAAAAAGACAGAGAGGTTACAAGTGGCCTTAAGTACCACCCATCTCCTCCTCCACTTTCTCCTATTCCACCCCCGTCCTTTGTCTCACATAGTTGATGAGGCAGCAAGTGTTGATGAAGTTTCAAATTATCTTCCAAACTTCCCAAAACTCTCCGAGATGAAAGGAGAAGGACGGCGCGCGGCGGTAGCGGCCGCCCGTTTAAAACTTTTCCCCAGATTTTTTTCATTAAAAAATCCCCCATGTATAAATGAGCACAAACGAAAGGAAAGGAAAGAAGAGGAGGGAGACAAACGAGGAGAAGACAAAAAGCACATTTTCCAACGACGACAGGTTGACTAGTTGTTGAAAAAAAAAGTCGGAGAGTTTCCCGGCAAATTAAGAATCCGAATTGGAATGAGAGGGGGAAGGAGAAGAGGATCGACTAAGATGTGTGTGTGCCATATAATTTTAAATATAGACGAATGTAGTTCAATATTTCAATTCCCTGTGTGTAGTAGAAGGAGAAAGTGCATGGAGGAGGAGAAAACCACCATCTTCACCGTCGTGGTTTTCTCCAGTACGGCTCCGGTGGTGGGTGTGTAAAAAAAGTCGTTAATATACAGTGGAGGGGAAGGAGGAGGTGGTGTTGATTGAATAGAAAAGTGAGCAATTCAATTACACCCTAAATTATGGGACCTAATGGGGGAGCATAATGCGAGGGCTTTAAGAGCCCTCCCCACATTTAAGTAGACTTGGACGTCCCATTCATTCATTTTCATTGTATTAAATATTTGGAGAGAAAGAGGAAGACGGAGCTCAACTACTTTTAGTTTTACGGCTCTCTCTCTCTCACCCTCCCCAGCCCCTCATGATGAAACTCTCAAAGTCTCAAGTCAAGTGATATGATGATACTCTCCTCTCCTCCTCCTCCCTCCCTGTACTCTAATAATTTCCTTATGGCGGCACACGACAAAGTTACTCAAGTATTTCAGCATCTCCACCTTCCATTATTATTATTACTATTGACTAGCCCCTTGTGTGCCTGTGTGTGTGTGTCTATCCCCGTTTTCCCGTGTATTGCATTGCCTTGTGGCAAGTTGTGAAGTCATCAGGATGAAATAAATTGTGTAACTTTATTTGATGACTTTAGCCCTTTTTCCCTTTCCCCTGTACTAGCTCCACACACACACACATACACTGTACACTGTACAGTCCAAAATCCCAGTCTATGACATGCTAAATGAAACCAAAAGAGAGGAAGAACAGCTCTTGCGTTTGATGACTCTCACTCTCTCTCCCACACACACACACCTCATTTACATACATTTAATGTAATTCCCCAACTCTCCCCCTCATTTTGATTTCATTACAATACCCCATGATTGTCCCTGGTCACACACACACACCAACATCAACACCCGGTCCACACTTTGGAACCACCGTCAACCATCACCTTCACCCTCCCTCCCTCCCTCCCGTCAACTCAACCGTCCATGTCCAATAATGTCAATGGTTGATGGTGATGGTCGTCACATGTCCACATTTTCCCACCACACACACACCTCACACTACACCACCGACACTCACAAAAAGGAAGGGAAGAGGGAAGGACGGGAGGTCATTACTATGCAGGGAGATCCACACGGTGGACGTGACGAGACAGGAACCGATTTAAAGTGGCGGGAGAGGACACAGCGAGAGATGTGGAAGACACCCGCCCGCCATTCTCGCCGTCTCAAAAAAAAGATCTCACTTTTTGTCAAAATGGGCCTCTCCTCCTCATCCAGGCTCTCTCTCTCTCTGCCTCTCCTGACGGTTCGGCGTTATTATTATTATCCCAATATATTTTATATATCCGCAAATGTGAGCAAATTTCCCAGTATAAATTGCAATTTAAGTATTAACCCTCACCATCCTTTTCCCTTCCACCATTATATGACTAATGTCCATTATACCTATGTCTAGAAAATTTGGGGAAGGGATCCATGTATGGTAAATTCACACACACACTCTCACTCGCCATTAGCCCAGATTTGGGATTTTGTGTAAATGGAGAGAAATTGTGGAATATTTTTTGTAATGGGGGAGAATTGGATTTGGACTCCCAATCATCTTATCCATCTTCTTTATCTTTACCTCCATTTCCCTCACACACACACTGGAGAGAGAGAGGAGCAGTACCCGTGTTTCTCTCTTTTTGACATGGCCCGAGCATATTTTGGGAATTTTGGATAATAATAGAGGAATGATGGGGGAGGGGGACATAAGTGGGAATAAGATTAGATGGAGGGACATTTGATGGGCTGTAGTTGAGTGGGGTAATAATGTGAGGAAATGGAATGCACAGACAGACTCTGAGTCCGCCTAGTGTGTGTCTATGCTCGTGTGTGCTATGTGTGTGTGGAGAAAGTAATCCGTTGATCACATAAATCAAAACAATGGGCTCGTCGATGGAACTCTTGTAAAGAGGGAGAGGAGGAGGCGGGATTAAGGTATAAGTGTATGGCAGGGGGAACGCCAATTTTTTCATCCTATATGGAGAATAATGTGAGGATCCACACACACACACACGCAAGACATATCATTGATGTATATATAAAGGAGGTTGTTCATACCTTCTGATCATTGATGTACCACTGGAGTGTGGCGGGGGGTGAAGACTTTGAAGATATGCAATTTAAATCCAACATATCACCCACTTCGTATTCATCCTTCAGGTTGCTCCTGATGATTTGTGGTTGTTCCGTCGGCAAGTCTGTCGGCAAAAGAGAAAGAAAAAATAGAGAGAAAGGAGGAGAGAGCGGGTGAAAAAAATATTGACCCACAATTTGCAAAACGTCTTCTTTCACTTCCCAAAACTCAATCCCATTACAGAGTCTACATCTATAGAGTCAGTATGACGTGTGTATCTCCTACACCCATCATATATTAACATCAGTCTTCCTCTCCCAGTTATCCCCTAATAGGTATACATATGGAGAGGTGGGGTGGAGGGGAAAAACTGACAACTTTTTCATCCTTATTATGGTACGTGTGTCTCCGTCCTCCTCTCCTTGGTTTTCTCCCACCACCCAACTTTCTCTCTTTCTTGTTCCAACGTAATCCTAGAACAGCTACGATTTCCCCAAACTCACCTTCTCAATACACACCATTACAATATTTTTTTGGAGAGAAAGTAGTGAAATTTTGTGGGTGAAAATCCAACTCAAATGAATATACAAAACTCTGCTTGTCTGTGTGAGTGTGTGGATGATGGAGCTCAGGTGAGTGTACAGATAAATTGCTCCAACTCTATTTTATAGATCTGCTTTCCCTGCTCCGCGTGTACATGACTTGGTGCTGTACATACCCTAATTTTTTACGAAAAAACAGATATACAGAGAGAGAAAGTCGTGGTTGTGGTTTGGACCCAGACGGATCGTTTTCCCTGCCTGCGCTGTATGTGTTAGTTTGGTGTGTATGTATGGATGTGAGTAATTTAGAATTCGCAGCCCATTCATTTTTCTTGAGGGAGCAATCAGGGGATCTCTATCTATCTTTTGAGTATCTTCGCTTTCACTGTGTGAGTGATTGTGTGTGTTTACAGAGTGCAATGCTGTGTGCCCTGACATTCTTTCCGGTTGAGCTCGTACAAGTTGCTCCTGCATCTTTTATACCCTTCTTCGGAAAAGGGAGAAGTTGATGGAATGCCATCGATCAAATATTAAGAGAGAGGAACAGGAATTCACAAATTTCTATGCTTAGAAGGAGGCAGAGAAGGTGAAGATACTTGACTGGCTTTTCGCCTACCATTTTCCATGGAGTAAATCCTGGCTTTATAATGTGCGAGGAATTATACGAGGTAGGATTTTTCAAGAAAAAAGGTTTAATGACTCTCAAATTGCTTGCTTATTCCAAGTGTGTATTTTCTACATTGAAAGACGACATAAAAATAAAAAATACAGCAGAGATGCATTTACTAGTGGCCAGTTGACGATAATTCTTAATAGTAGTCAAATTTCATGTGAACTTTTTAATAAAGTTAGTTAAATGCAGTAGATATTTTGGGCATTAAATTGAAAACCGTTTTGTAGTTTTTTGTCAACTCTATTTTTTGTAGGAAGTTGAAGGAAGAAGGGGAAAGTAAGAAGAAAGTAGATTTAGAATGGGAAAAGAGAACTTACATAGAACAATCATTCGGCCTTCGCCCTGAGCCGATCTGAAGTTGGGTGCTTCAGCCGACACTTCACACCGATAAACGCCTGTTGATTTTAACTCGACCGGATTTAGCGTCACCATCTGATTCGAAGATCTCTCCTCCTAAAAGTTCAATTTCACACACACACGCACCCACACCCACACAAATATAAAATATGACTTCCTCGCATACAACATTTTCTCTCCCCCTTCTTCTCCCTTCTATCTTTCTGCAGATGTGTACAAGTTGTGGGAGGAAAAGATATGGAATTTTGTGTCAAAGGAAGAGGGAAGGACAGCCCAAGTTACTTTGGGCTGACTCAGGCCAAAATGGAAAGTTGGGTTGGTGAGATTCCTAATATTTACGACTTTCCGAGGGGACAAGAAAATTGATTTGAAGAAAAGGGAAGAAGAAGAGGGGAGAGGAAAGTATTCACTTATCAGCTTTTTTCCACCCCTCTTCTTTTCCCACAAAGATATTGTGGAAGGGGAAGAGGGAGAGAGATATTAAATTTCATTTTTTGTGAGTATAAATTAAATAATTGTATAAAAAATAATCCTCACATCGACATGGACTCCTTCAACTTGGTACGCCACGATGGTGGGTTTGAAACGTGGGACGTATCTAAAGAATTCTTCATTGTCCTTATACCACTGGAATAGAAATTGGGTAAATGGAACAATTAATTCAAGATTAAAGTGAAATCACAATTAAGTCATCTCAAATCAAAATTAGTGAAAGTACCTTGACAGCATAGAGAAGCTCCTTGTTATCCAAATTAAATTGACACTTCAGGGTGGCGCTATTCCCATTCAATGCCTGTATATTTAATTAAAATTAAAATTAATTCATGACCATTGATTGTTTTATAATAAAAATTTGAAATTCTTACGTGATGAGGCACAACCACTCTGTAGATTTTTAGACACTCCGCCACTGCAAAATAAATTGCAAAAAAATTGTTTTAGAATATTTGGCTTCAATTTCTAAATACGCGTACGAGTTTTGCCCTGGCAAAATCTTATTTGGGTGTTATCTTGTTTTTGTTGTGTGTGTGTTTTGGTTAGATTTGGAGAAGGAACAAGTTGAGAACAATGAGCAATTGTGTATAATCCTTTTCATGCCTTTCCCCACTGTATGCACACACACGCAAGAAACAAGAGAGACTCTGTATGCAATGCAGTGGGGAGAGAGAATCAATGTGGAGAAGAAGAAGAGAGCCCGTCATAAATCACCTAATGAAAAGATAAGTTGGAGCAGGGAGGTCATTACCATAATTATTGCATTGTCAACTCTCAAGGAGAGACACTCTCATGCAAAATGGACAGGACGTCCTTCCCTTTTTCCTCATTACCCCCGCAACTTGAGGGAGGAGGAGAGAAGAGGATCAACAACAAAAGAAACTTTCCTTGGCATTCAAAGTGCAAAGACAACACACACCACACACACACACACACAATTTGTACATTCAAAATTGAGAATCATTAACACTTAATTATTTCCAAAACAGACAAGGACCCCTTCTTCCCTTCACCCATTTGACAACCCACTTCCTCCCTTATCTCCTTTCCCCCCACTTAATGTACCCTACAACTTTATGCCAAAATTAGCTCTCTCTCTGCCTCTGCCAAGCACTTTCTCTTTTGCTCATGCACACACACTTGTCTTCTTTGGTGTGCCAACCCAGATTGAATCTTGACTATGAACACATCGGACAAAAAAAATAATTTTAAAGTACTTTAACTTCAAAATTCAATTATCATGAAAATTACTTAATCTCTATAAATATTACAGCATGTACTTTCTCCTCCTTTCCCCACCTTTCACTAAATTTCACTTTCCTATAAATGTCTCCATTAAATTGTTCCAAAAATCTCACTCAAGTGTGATTCCCTCGTATCTCTTCCTCCTCCTCCATCCCAAAACAATTTTAAATATTAAATTTTCAAAACAACTTTCTCCCTATCCATCTCTCTCCCTTCTTCTCCTCTCCTCCATTTGCCTTTCACAAAAAGCCCTGTACTCTATTCTTTCCCGGGAAGGGAAGATGGGGAGGGATGGGAGAGGAGAAGAATGGTGAGACTGGATTGATCGTTGTAAATGTCGACACGGTGAGATTCAGCTGCTTACATTTAGTGACAGACGTTGTGTGCAAAAGGAGGAGGAGGACAGCAGTGACAAGGACAATGGGAACAAGTCTGAGGGATTTTGTTGGGCAAAGCGAAAGTCATGTTAAAGTGCCTAATGGGACGGAGTAAGAAGGGAGAGAGAAGACGGTGGTAAGGAGGGGAGGGAGGGGATATCAGTGTGTATGTACTAGTACGTGTGTGTCTCTCTCTGTGTGAGTGTAAGGAGGGAAGGGGAGAGAGGGACTTGTGATTGCATTTGCCAGTCTTTGGCGTTGTATTCTTCGTCGTCTTATTCGTTGGTTGCACTCATCCATTCATTCATTCATTGTATGTGAGGGCGATATGCCTTTGGACAGTTAATGGTCCGGAATAGACAATCTAATCTACTCTCTCCTCCTCCCTCCTCTAAATCCCCAACTCAAAATCTCTTTAGAGAGCTTCTTCCCCTCCACACATACACACGCACACAATTCCTAACATTACATTAACATTTACAGTCGACGCACTTGTCACCTAAAGCGGAGCTCTCTCTCTCTCTTTCTCCAAGGGAGAAAGAGAGAGAAAGCGGAGCAGCTGCTGAGCGGCCAACACATCATCAATAGAGAAGTCCCTCTCTCTCTTACCGTCCTCTTATAATAATAATAATATCATTAGCATTATGTATTTTGTATGGGAGCCAATATTCCTCCTCTCTCTAGTGTACATGATGAATGGTGTATAAAATATTTAGATGGATACAAGGCACTTGGAAATAGATTTGTTGGAGAGGGAGGAGGAGATGTTGAATGTGAGGAACTAATGTTAATGTTAACGTTAGGTTAACATGGACTAGAACAAAGTAGAAAGTTGTCCGAGGAACATTCTACCACTTTCTCAAAGTCAACGTGAATTAATGAATGATGGACGGAGAAGTGAATCTCCTCATTATTAGCCGTCTCATCAAGTCTCTATCTCACTTTCTTTTACTTTCACCCACTCTCTCTTCACATCCAATAGAGACATCAAGTGTGTGTGTGTGGGAGTGTGGAGAATCAAAGAAAGTTTCCTCGGCTGCCTCGACACGACTGTGTGTGTGGATATAAGGCTTTCACTATACACGAGATCCCCCCTCTTTGATTGTTCCCTACGTATAGACAGTCCAATTCTATTCTATTATCCCTATCCACAGACACACACGTATAGGGAAGAGAGAGAAAGTGAGAGTTGACTGAGATTGGGCTGACATTTACTAATGTGCAGGGAGCGTGTAGAAAATTAACTGATGATTCTATATACCTACCCCCTTCTCCTCTCACCATCCTTTCTCCTTCTCTCAAATACTCTTTGCTCTCCGTGACTTTACAAGTCATTTAATTCAATCATACACCCAATCCCCACCTTTTGAATCAATATCTTGTATAATAATAATAATTCTATTTAATTTCTCCTCCCCCATCTCTCTCTCTCTCCCCACTTTGTACAGCCGCATAACAAAAATTTTAAAATGGAAATAGGTCAAAGCCTCCCCTCATTTCACACATCATCGCTCATTCTTGGAGTCACAATCCTACAGTAAAAAACTGTGATATACATGTTACATAGAGTGTCGTAATTATTCTTATAAGGACCCGTTCGGGGTGTGTGTTTTATGTTCAGAAGTTTTTCTTGGGGAGGAGAAAAAAACCTTTAATGGAGGCTCCTGATAATGACACTATTAATACTCTGACGACTGTGATCCATTCCAATGAAGTATCTACTTAATAATTGTCTGCGAGTTCTGCGACATATGATCTGGAATGCAAATACCTTCGGGGAAATCATATCTGTAGCATGTCTTTTATATTCCACATTCCAATTAAGTAAAATTTCTTCTCCTTTACAAATTTTAAAAATTATTTTTAATTATTTCAAAATATTTTTGGAATTTTTATTTAGTGAGGAGAATTTTTATCAAAAAATTCAGCTGATTGGAGTGTGAATTATTTTTCACGAAAACTTGTGCTTTCACCAGCGTTTTAAACAGAAAGAGAAAGAGAAGAGAGACTTTGTTATTTCCAGATTTTATCACCAACGTTTGCAAATTTCGAAGGACCCCTTCGGAAGGGTTCCATCACAAGGAATACGGTATGTACCCATAATGTACATAGTACATAGTACCTTGTACACAATAGAAATAATAAAATAAAATACAAAACTCTTGACTCTGCTAATTACAACTTTCTCCCTCTCCCACTCAGCCAAAGGAAGTCATCTCAAACGAAATTCTTTCCTCTTTGATTGCGTCTATTTTCACATTGGACTTTTCCCCTCTTCAACTCCTTCCCCGCTTTCCCACTCTTTTCTCTCTCTCACTCTCTCTCTCTCTTGTAAGACGGCGAAAGTAATCGGGAGGAGTGTGAAAAAAAAAATTCTATATGATGTATATCCCTATAATAATATAGCATTCCTGGACGACCGTCAACGGTTTTCATCTTCCCCTCTCTTCTTCTCTCTTTGGCAAAGCAAAGCTTCGTGGAGACTGAAGGAGGTGGAGGAGAAGTGAGAGAGAGAGGGAGTGGGAGAGAGAACAAGAGTAGAAGGACGGTGATTTAATTCAGCGTGTTAGTAAAGGTCGCTTTTGATTCAGCCCACGATTGATTGTCGCTCGTCTTGCCGTGTGACTTGACTTCACAACGACACCCAGTCTCTCCCTCCTCTCTCTCTCTCTACATTATGTGTGTGTGTGTGTCGGGGGGTGAGACAACCAAATGGACGTGTTTCTCGAAGCTTTGGCACTTTTGTGGCAGGTGAAAGGAGGTGGGGGAGGGGGAGGATGATGATCCTACAACGTTCAACGACTTGAATTCATTGTTGAAAATATACCATTGTCATAGTCGGAGGAGGAGACACTAAAACAAATACTCCTTTTCCTCTATGTAGTCTTGAGAGAGTACAAGTCTCTTTCCCTCTCTCACTCTGTGTCTGTATAGAGATTCTGGAGATGGAGAGGCAGTTGACAAATTTTTTTAGGACTTTCTCCGAAGGGCTGTTTCTTTCTGTGTGCAGGCGCTGGGGAAGGAGAAAAAAATTTCAAAAGGCCAATATAGAGAGAAAGGGAAGAAAGAAAAAGGAGGGAATAAATAGAGAGAGGGAGAGTCTTGAAAATGAGTACAAGGGATAATTCTATAAGCTTACATCCCTCCATTCATCTTCTTATATATTTCTTTTGTTTCTTTGTCCCCCCCCCCTCCACACACACACACTCGTACTTGTTATTTACACACATATACTTTGTCAGGCTCTGGATAATATTTTGTGATCGTCCCTTTCTCCTAGAGAGAGGGAAGGGCTTTCTCTTCATATATATCATGTATTAAAATATAGGGATGTACATACACAAGTATCATAAAAAAGAATGGAGGGCCGTGCCCTCACTCACCTGATCCAATTAGGAAGAGAATAACTGAGAGTATTCTCATTATATCAGCCTTCAAGTGTGGAGTACATCAAACGACTTTCTTCTATTGACTTTCTTCCTCTTTCCCTCCTTCTTCTCCCTCCAAATTTCCTCCTTTTTTTCTACTATTTCTTTATTTTCCAAATTTCAGAAAAATTTTCTCAACAAATTTCTCACCACTAAACGTGTTTATTGAATACACTTCCATTAAAATCTATAGTTTTGATTCCAAATATTGATTTGCTATAACTTTGATTCCTTTGGCGGGTTTTTTTGGGAGAATTTTCGCACAAAACTATACATGTATGTGTGATTGTCAGTTGTAAATTTCTACACAGGTACAGTGTGTGTGCCTGTACGATGCATACACTGTTCCCTACTACGATGTAAAGAGCGTGGGTTGTCAAGTCACTGTGAATTTGTCATGGGATTAGCCATGTCTTCTTCTTTATTACACAATTCAATTGACAGTACAATGCAATGCAGGAAGAAGATCAAGTGGAGGAGGTGAGTCTGTCGTTGTGTTTCATCTCTTTCATTTTTCCTCCTCTTCTCCTCCTCCTCTGGATGATTCTTCTCTCTTCCCAATCTCAAAGACAAAAGACTGGGAGAGATGAAAAAAGATTGATTTGGGTTGAAATAACGCACACGACACACACACTCTCTCTCTCTTCACTTCCTTTTTTTGGAGACTTGGAGCGTGTGTGTGTGTACTGCAGAGAGCAATCTTTTCCTTTTGAGTAACCTACTCAACTTTTTTCTCTTCTTCTTCTTTTTATAGATTCACTGGGGCCTTCCTATTTTTAAAACTTTTGACGATTCTTCAATCCTTGATTCCTTCTTCTTCTCCTTCTTACGAAAATTTCACTTTCATCTTTTCACCCTCAAGTTTTTTTTTGTTTTAAAAAACTTTACATAATACGATTTAGCAGTGTATCGAGTGTACACTGCACGTGTGTATGTGTGTGTTGAGACAGGGAGGGAAAGCGCGTTTCCAAAATTATGAGAGAGGGAAGGGCTATCACAGTTTTCCTCTTAACAACACACACACAGTATCCAGTCTAATGTAGAGAGAGAGGAAGGGCTAAGAGGGTCGGATCAACAACATTCAAATCTTGAACACACACAGATTCTAAATCTCTTCTTCTCCTCTCTATCTCTGTATTGTATCTTGTATAATGAGTCACAATCCCTTTGACTCTCCCTCTCCTTCTCTACTCCAGTATAATTTGATTCATTTACCAATTTCCTTGGCCTTTTGATCCCACGCCGACCGCCTCCTTTCCCTCTCCTCCCTTAAAATTAACTGTATCTCTTCTCTTCGTCTTCTCTCAATGAGAATGAATCTCAGATGAGTGTGTGTGTGTGTTCTTCATGGATTCAACTAATAATGGGATTTGGAGATTCTTAAGTGATCATCTCTCTCTATCCCTCCGTGTACATGTTAAGTGTGTGTGTATGTGTGTGTCTCCACAATCTGTCAACATTTCAAAGGGAATGTCATGCACAAAGACAATATAACAAGGAGAGGAGAGGAGTAGAAGCACGACGCACACACACCCTCTCTTTCCTTCTCTCTTCCTCCTTTTAATGTTACATTAAATTATTAAGACAATCCTCCTCCCGTCTTCATCGTCGTAACGTGGATTCTACACCCTCTATTTCAAAAAGTTTTCTCTCTCTCTCATCCTGTGTGCAACAACATTTTGGATGCAGGGTAGAGCGAGGGGTGAACACACGCACAATGTAGCAGCAGTAGCAATAACAGACACTCGTGTGTAAAAAAAGAGAGAAACTTCCCTTCCTCTTTTTAACAGTTATTAAAACAGTTTTCACTTTCTCTCTTTAACCTTGCAACAGGGGAAAAGGAAGAGAGAGAGAGTCACTCGAGAGCTTTCAAAAACTAGAGAGAGAAGGAAAACTTTGTGCACTTCCTTTTTTTCACAGTGGAATGGAAGGGGGGATGAAAAGTGAGGATTGAGCGAAGGGATTTGAATAAAGAGAAAGAGAGCAACAGAGAAGAATGGGATGATGCACAGACACACACACCAATTGATGCAAGGCTATGATTGCATGATCTGTTTCACTTTGTTTCCGAGACACTTTCTCCTTCTCCCTCTCTCTCAAACTGGAATAATGGAAAGAAAAGTGGGAGGATCCAAAGAGTGTGAATTCCGTTTGTGTATTTCTGTATTGTGCGTAGAATTTATTTTTATACAATACTCTCACACACTTTCTTTTTGTGTAGAATAAAGCTTTAATGCGTTCAAGAGTGTAGCAGTCAGTTCTTTAGTTGGTAGGCCCCTTTGCAAGAAAATGTTTTTTAAAAATTGACTCTTTGTGCACGTTATGAGTTGTTCACAAGCTTCTCTCTATTCTGGCCTTTGTCCATGTGGGTCTCATCACATTTGAACACTACACAGTCCCCGTGTGTTTTTCCGTGGAGTGGAACCGGTTTGTATCAAATCAAAATGATGACAGCCCTCCCTCTCTTTTCACTCACACAATTTTGAATACACGTTGAAAAAAACTGAGAGAATTTGGATGACTATTTTGCACTGGGAGGATAATTCAAGGTGATCCTTCTGTTTTATCTCCCTGTCAATTCAATCCAAAATTACACCCCTATTTTTTGTCCACATGCTCAATGTCCATTGCACTTCTTTTCAAACTATTTTGAAAGGTCCTCAAATATGTTTTTTCAAAAGAGGTTTTTCTCCAGTTAAACTTTCCCCAGTCCTCAGTCCTCGCTTTCTCTGAATTGTTTCAGGTTGAAATGATACAGACAGAGTAGGGAGAGGGGAATCAAAATATGACTGCTTCCGTTTCGTTGAGGATGTGTAATGATAGGGATGACAAGATCATGATGTTGACCATGTGGATAAACTGTGGGTGTGTGTGTTTGTGTACACAGACTAAAGACTACTTGACAATAAAGACTCGGGAAGAGAAAAAGGCTCTTGAGGAGCGACAGAGTCGGGACAGTGTATGTGTGTGTGTGAGTGTAAGTGGGATTAGCTGAGCACTTGGTCACAGAGACAATTGAGACGATGGAGAGAGGAAGTTGTGAGAAGTTGACTACTTACAGGCTGAGAGGAGTGTGAGTTCGAGCCCAGCCAGAGTGCACATTTCAATTGCATGGGGATGGTCGGGACAGAAAGCAAGCAGTAGCGGGATAAGCACACAGACACACACACACACAGAAGAGAGAGAGAGAGTGGGGTGCGGAAGCGTGCTCATGCGTTCCTTCCCGTATTTTTCCTTTCGTTCTCTTCCATATAAATTGTGTGTGTAGCCCATTTAGAATTTTCAAATCAAAGTTTTTACCTTGTCTTCCTTTCCCCCCTTTAGACACATATACACATATATAGCACACACACATTGTATGAGGGAGGAGGAGATGTGGAGTCTGTGTGGGGTCCTTTTTCAGCCACAACCTTCTATCTATCCGACCTCTGTCTGGGTCTTGAGGTCCTCTCCCTGTCTCTCTCTCTCTCCACCCGCCCGCCCGGCCGCTATCAAATTCACTTTAGATTTATGCTCTCAAATTTAAATGGAAATTAATGCATGCATTAGCAAACTTTCTACATTCCACTAGAGAGTCCTCCCTGCCCCTACCCCTCCACTGTCTGTCTCTTCTCTTGAACCTTCATTTCATCTTGTCGCATTTATTATTATTTCGTCTCTCTCTCTCTCTTTTCAGTGAGCTGTCTTGTGTGTGTTTTGTGTGTGTGGGGTCTGGAGGGAGAGAGGAGAGGAGGATGGAATCCCCGCCCGCCTTGTCAGCACACACAAACTTTGAACTGTTGCTTCTCTTCCAATATTAATAGTTGGTCATTCCTGGGGGCTTCACTTTCTCCCAATTTTTTTTCATAACACACAATGTCAACACTTCTCCTCCTCCCTTCTCCTCCTCTGCCACTGGAAGATGAGGACTTTTTAATTTTTAGGTGAGAAAACCCTCGGTGGAAATAAATTGTCCTGTATTCCACTCAGCTTTCACTTCTGACACTTTCATTATGAGACTGGACACACTACTGTATTTACAGAAAGGAGAAAGTTGAAGAATATGCTTTTCAAAATTATTTGACCTTCACAATGATAACAGTTGGAAATTGTGATGGATTTCGTGATGGGAAATTAAAAAGTAAATATGAATTTTAATTCCATTCTGTCAAAAGGAGAGAAGTGTGATTAAATTTATTTTAAAGTTCATTTTTAATGGTTCCTTCCACGATTTATTGATTAGTTCTCAAAATTTGACCTTCAATTCAATTGACTACACATTTGGAAAGTGCATCATGAAATTTTGCTTGGTTTAGTCTGATATTAAAATTTAATGGTCAATTAAAAGTTGTAAAAGCATTATTTTGTGTAATTTGCACATGTCCCCCTCCTCTGTGTGTGTGTGTGTGTGTTGTGTTTACAGAAAATTGGTCTTGAGGGAATGAAGAAAATTCCATTTGGTGTAAGAAATGGTCAGCCTAATGAAAAGATTTACTTTCTCTCTCATCCTCCTCCTCTCCCCTTCTCTTTTGAATGGTCCAAGCCTCTTTCCCTAATTGACCGGCATCTACTCAACACACACACACACACACACTCACTCTAGAAGGCATGTCTACATAAGCGTAATGGTATTACACAACACACACACACAAGCCGTGTAAATTCCTGGTGAAAGGGAAAGATTAAGTTTCCTATAAACTACTAATTAATGTTTCCTCTTCTTTCTCTCTCTCTCTCTCAGATCCAGCCGATATGCCGCCCCCTCCATGCTATTGTCCCTTCACACACACACAAGTAACAGGGAAAGGAGAATGCATGGGCTGACTTTTTCTGGAATTTCCTCAAGCTAGTGGTGCTGTGTGTGTGTGTGAGAGAGAGAGAGATAGGAATTATACAAATACAAGGACATTATATGTATTTCTTTCTCTTTGTAAAGAGTGGAAAGGGCATGGAGTGGGCAAGTGATTTGAGAAAAGTGGAAACACACGTCCCTCCCCCTCCACAATGAGTTTCCGATATAGAAGGAAGAAAAAACATAGAGTCTGACATCAACTCCGAATTAACTGCCATGCCAAGGAGAAAGGGAGTAAAATGGTGAGGAGGAGGAGGGGGTGATATGAGGACATCCAGCCAAGAGAAGCAGCAGAAGGGGAAGACAGCTCACAGTCACACTACCCCTTACTTTCTCTATGGGAGAAAATTGGGGAATTTGCACTCAGGCCTTTCCCTAAAGGAAAATTGGACGACTTACTGTGTAGCATGATGTAAAAAAGTGTGGAACACACACACATGGGTATGTTCATACGGAGGGGTATACACAATTAAAGTTGTATTTGGATAGGGAAGAGAGAAGGGGAATGATATCAAGTGTGGAATTTATCAATGCCATATTAACACACTGCTCCACATAGAAAAAAGAAAAGAGGGGGAGGGGGGAGTATAACAATTGTCTCTCTTTCTCCAAGGCTCCCCTCATTTGGTTAGTAGGGAGGGAGAAGGTGTGTGGCTTTGTCAAAGGAAAAAGTGGGGGGACAGGAGAGTGAAGGAATAGAGAAAAGGAGAGTCGACTCATCTAAGACAGAAATAAATCATGTATTCAGCCCACCACCTTACATAACACTGGGTCGAAATTTGTACAAAACGCCAATTCTGTACTGGTACACATTTTGTAATTTGTGACGGTACAGAGTGTGTGAATTTGTCAATGTATGATCATTAGAACATTTTGTTCGATTAATTTAAGTTGGATCAAACAAAATCGGAATAATATTAAAAAACATACTTCAGTTGTCCTTTGATAGCTAAAGATACTAGAGATATACAGTGGGTTAAACCAAATGTGGTCAAATTTGAAGCTTTTCTTAAACATTAAAAGTTTTTGTGCAATTTTTTTACTATTTTAATTACAGGAAAACATTGATTTTGTTTTTAAAAATCCACTTTCATGTGAATAAATAATTTCTATGTGTGGGAGTGAAAACAGGAAACTGGCCCACTGTTCGTTTCTCTCGCGACATGGTTGACTGGTGCTTGAGCGTTTCACTTATCACCTTACCTTGTGGATTCTATTGTACTCTCTCATGTTATTCCATGACTTTGCCTTGCAAACTTATCCTTCTTCCCTTCCCCCTTCCCCCTCTTCTCTCTCTCTTATTATTTTCTTCCATTTACCATTGTGTCTCTCTCCCTCCACCCGTCTCTCCCCTTTCCTCACAATATAAACAGATTATAGATTGAGAACCTTGGGCTACATTAAATTGAAATTCAATGCTTTACATCCCACACACATACACACAGTACACAGTGTGTGTGTGTAGTACACACACACACGACAACGACACACAATCCCTTCTTCCAATCCCACACTTTACGCACTCCATATTTACTCCATCAAAGTCCCATATAATCTATGCTCTCTCTCTCTCTCATCTCTCTTCAAACCAGAAATCTCTAAATTCCCGTCTGCTCACTTTTTTCCGAAATTTCCTTCGCAAAATTTGCATTTCGCACATACACATGACCTTTCTCTGGGGCTCTGGAGTTCTGACGAAAGAAAAAGAGAGAAAAGAGGAGCGGGCTTTGGATAATTGTAATTGGAGCGGAGAAATTGAGCCTTTAGGTGGGTCAGAGAGGAAGAAAGAATGAGGGGCTAAAAATTTAAGGAAAGAGAAAGAGAGTGAAAGAGAATAGAGAAATGGAGGAAGGAAGAGAAGGGGGTAATTAGAATAATTATGGCTGTCCACGTTCGTCGATGCAGGCCGTTTAGAGAGAGAAAGAGAGAGTGAGAGAGAGTGTGTGTGTAGTCATATCCCTCTTTTCAATGGGGATATATCAAACGTTAATCCTCTTGAGTCAACAGTAATTACGGTCGCATGCTCCACACAGTCCAAATTGTCCCCTGTAATCCACCTCCCATTTACCTTTGAATTCATTTCCCCTCCTTCTCCTGCATCATTTCCCCTCTCTCTCCCTTTCTTCTTTTGTCCAGGTCACATTTTGTCCAGGATCATTCTTCACAGACTCAATTTTGAGAGAGAGTGTGTGTTTTTTGTGAGGTGGTCCTCAGACTCACAGTTATTAAAAAATTAATCTTAATTTCAGTCACCCTCCACTCGAATGTTCATGTCCCTGTCTCTCTCTCTTTTCCGGATTCAAAATTACGGTGAGAGTGTGTGTGTGAAACATGGAACTACATGAAAAAATAGAGACAGCAGAGGATTGTGAAATGTCATCGATCGGAATTTAAATGGAGGTAGGTCCATTAAAATTGAAACTTTTTGAAAGGAGAGAGAGAGAATTGATGGGAAGAGAAAACATGTGGACAACAAAAATCAACATATCAGTCTGATAAGTTTTTGGGGTGGACGAGGGTTTGATGGGGAATAGAGATGCGTGTGTGTGACATGAGGTGTCCATGTCAAAAATTTGTGTGGCTATGTTCTGTGTGGATGGAGGAGAAGGGTTATGAATGGGGTATGAGTGATATCAAGAAAAATATTTTTGAAACTGTATTATTTTTACATCAAACGACAAATAAAATGGACGATAAAACAAACAGAAGGCACAATTGTTGACAGACAGTTCGTTCCTGTCCACTCGTAATTATCTCGAAAGGCTGAAAGGAGAAAGGGAGACTTAATGGAGATTACAATAATTATTATTGTGGACTTTGTACATGTACTTCGGAGGAGTTGTCCGACAATAACAATACCGTGGACAGGGAGGTCAGTTGGTCCAATTTCACTCTGACTCTGACTCATTTTCCTTTTCACTTTGTACATTACAATGTTAATTTTGACAAAAGTTGAGTTGAATTTTCTTGAAATTCTAGAATCGAGAAATTATTGAATACTTTCTCCTCCGCTTTTAATCTACAATTTAATTTTTCTCTGTTATGTATTTTATGTACAAAAACCCTTTCTATAGTGCACAGTATTGTTTATGCAAGTAAATTGTTCGGTCACATTTACAAGATTTGTACGAGGATTCAGGTTGAAACGTCCCATGTGTCCAAGTTGATTGGAACACAATTTATGTTTACTCTCTAGAGAAAAAACATCTCTCATTCCTCATACGTTACACAACAATGTCCACCTCGGTTGTATAACATACTGAAGCCATTTAATATTTTGAGCGCAGTTAAATTTTATCAGAAAATGATTGACCTGTAAATTGGTTACTCAGAAGGAAAAGGTCATGGTCATCAAATACTTTACATTGAGTAAGTAAAATACTTTACCAGATTGAATGACAGCATTTAAATGTTAAATGTCATTGTTTTTCTGACTCTAGTTGACGGTAGAGGAAACACAGAATTCTGGACGACTGTGACTACTTCCAGTCGTTCACGTTCAACAACTTGGAGAGACACTCTTTTTTCCCCCAAATCAATAAGTCTCTTCTAAAAACTTACCTAAACTCCCCCTCTCTTTTCGAAGACGGAAAATAAGTATTTTGAAATAAAAAATTCCCCCAACCTTTTCCTTCTTTGACGCCACACCCACACACGTACAACCCAAACACATCCAGACATACGGGTACAATTAAAATCCCAAAAATTGTTCAACCACAGTTAAATCCGGGACAAGTTGAGTCACAGTTACAGCCGGACAATTAAACGAAAATTGAGGAAAAGTCTGGAAAAGTTTTAAGCCAAGGACACGAAATCCATAATTTCTTTATTACTCTCTCACTCCAATTATTTCCTTCCTCTTTGCCCCTACTCGAACGTCAATAAATGTAATGACTGTATTAAGGGGTAATTAACTAATAAATATGGTGGTAGTTCTATTAATACACACACTTGTGTACTCTCAAAATATATATTATATTCTAAACACAGTGTAAAAACAATGCATTTGAATGGATGACGGGAGGGAATGAGGGAGGGGGATAGTTAGTGGATGATATTAGAGGGGGGCCTCCAAAATTAATTTCTGTTATGAATGTTTGATTCTACACACAATTTCCTGAGTCCATGTCATTAAATATTTATAATACATGACTATCTCCCACTGACTTTCTCTTCGTGCACTTTCACCATTGCACTTCCGTGCACCCTTCTCGTGTGTGTGTGTCGCTGTGTAAGTTGGACTAAGGCATTTAAAAATTGTCTTGTATGTTCCAATGTACATCAAAATTCTATTTATATTTTTACTTTGCATCATTTTAATTACAGGTACTCCTTTCAAGGACAAAGCCGTCTGTTTGTGAAAGCCCATAATTTTTTTACAATTTTTTTCGATTTACTGTGTATTTTTCGATTTATGTGTGTGTGGAAAAATATTGTAGAAATTCCTACTGTGATCTTCCAATTTGTACTTTAATACAGAGAATCTCGATAAATTCCTGAAAAAACTCACCTTCCACTCTAATTCCCCCCTTGCAACAGTCCCTATCTACACAGTGCACACACACACACCCCAACAGATAAATAGAGAAAGTGGAGAGGAGAAATCTGAGTAGAAAATCATGCAGAGAAACCAAATATTTTCTTTAAAACCCCATAGGAAAGGTTGTGTGTGTGACGGAGGAATAGGAGGAGGGTTATATGCTATTACTTGTGTATATCGTGAGTTGTTCAATTATGTATATTATGTACAACAAAATTCAAGTGCAACAGTCAAGGGATTTTCTTTTCCTTGAGAAGAGAAAAAAAAATTGCCTTTGCGTTTACAAGGGTCGTCATAGGAGGGAATTCAAGGAAAATATTTTACCATCAATGTCAATCTTAAATCCTACTCAGAGAATGAAGGAGAGAATATCCTTGAAATTGTGAGGCTATTAGAGAAACCCATGTTCTCAAAAAACAGACTTCAAATTAAATTCAAATGTATAAATAAATACAAAAATCCAATTTCAAATGACACACGCATCACATTCAGAATGTGTTTTTTTCAAATATATTAAGACGGCTAACAAAAAATGATATTAAAATGAGAGAAAATTGAAAATGTACTCAAATTTTTTCTTAAATATTTTCTTACATGTAATCAAATCATAATTAGGATTCAGCCTTGTAGTAAAATTTAACTTCAATACACCGTCATAATTAAGAATCATGGGACGTTTTGTAGAATATCCAAATTTTAATGACAATTCCAGTGTTTCATTTAACTTTCACTGTCACTCTTTTCTGGAGAAAGATATCCCACCTTGTTCTCTCTTTAAATAGATTTAACCCTGCTTTTTTAAATCCCATTTAACGAGAGAGAGAGTGATAGGGATTTAAAATCCTTTTAACTCTCCCAATCCAAGCTGGTACACACACACCATGTGTGTGTGTTCATATGATGGGCAAGTAATTTTTTCCGTGGAAGAGCCCTATAAAAGTCAAAGTAGGGTTTATTTACTCAACTCAAATACTCCACGATCGCCAAGCACACACACACACACACTCTCACACACACAATCTTTAGCATGACGATGAGAAAAGAGTACTTGACACAAAGTGGCACAAACATATAACCTCTCTCCTCCTCCTCCTCCTCCTATGTAACTATACGTATGCATTTATACACATATCCCAATTTATTTCTCTCCCACACACAACCATCTATGCATATAGCAATATAGCCACCCACACCCGTCAGCCTGTCTGAAATCGGAAAAAATAAAAAATTCTGTCTCTATCCCTCCGGTCTGGGATTTTGGAGTCGATTTTAAAAATAAATATGTAAATCCATGTCCTGTCCATTCTCTTTCCAGGATCCAGGAAATGTGCCTTCCACATAACTCCTGCCTCTCCTTGGGTGTGTGTGTGTTTTCAAAGAAGAGAGAAAATAATGGTGTTCAAAATATTTTTCCTTTGGTTTCTCCATGAAGATGACGAAGAGAGAAAGGGGGAGAGAGAGAAAGAAATTTTCATAGAAAATGCATGGCCACTGTTAATGTTGACTGTGTGTGTTTGTTGGTTGTTGGCAGTCATTTAATGTGTGGAAGAGAGAGAGAGAGCGCAAACAGAGAGAGAGAGAGTTAGTTGTTGTTGTTGAGGAAGGGAAATAGTTACTGGGCAAATAGTCATCATACATTGTGTACAGTAGTCGTCATGTCTATAGACAACACACACACACACATGAAGAGAGAGAGAGAGAGAGAGAGAGACAGGGACACAAAAGAAAACGTGAGGGAAAGTTGGCTTAGCAAACTGGAGTGAAGGAAATGATTTTTCTTTTTTATTTGAGAGTGTTTTTTTCCTCTCCTCTTTATGGCTCTAAATTTTTCATGTAGTTTTTTCCCCTGCTTTTTCTTCTCTCTTTCTCCCTCTCTCTCTCCAACTCCTTTATTATCACGTTTTCATAAGAGCCACCCTCTCACTCTCTCTTTCTACAGTGGTCTTGTTGCTCCATGTATGAAGGATAGAAAAAGAGAGAAGAAAAAATTCAGTTTTTTATGCCTGTGTACTCACACTTACACTTATGATGAGGACGGCATTGTGTAGTATACAAATAGAGAGAAAAGCAACACTCAAAAAAAACTCGGAGTTTTGTAGCCCCTCCAGCCCACAGCAAGAGTGAGTGAGTGTGTTTGTGTGTGTGTAGAGAGAGAAAGAGAGAGAGAGGCTGGAAAGGTGGGAAGTGGACTTAAAAGCATCCATCCAGAGTAACAATAAGAAAGAGACTATGGCTTTTTATCCAGCGATATTTATTATTTAATGTAAGCAGATTTATTGAATTGCTACTTTACTCCTGTTTACTCCTTTCTCCTTCCCCTTCTCATCGTCATACACACACACACCCACGCGAGAGAGAGAGAGAGGCTTTCTCACACTAGTCACCAATTCCTTCCCTCTAATTTCAACGGAAGGACTGAGGAATGAGTGAGTGCACTATTGTACAATAGCAATCTCCTCCCTCAAACAGAACAATGAGCACCTCCTACCGTAAATTTGATTGTGCAGATCGGGCTAATAAAACAATAATCTGTCAAGACGACATAAAAAGGCGTGTGCTATTTCATCTTTTTAATTTGGCACATAATTGCAATTTTTAAAAAAAAATTCTTGTTTTCTTTTTGGAAAAGAGGAAAATTTGATGTTCCTTAAAATGAGAAATGACGCAAATTTTTTTTAGATCAAACAGAGAAGCCAGGGTTGTCTCCTGAATACGGTACATAGTTTCCCATGCAAAAAATTGGAGTGTGGATTGTGACTAAGGTTTTGTAGACGGTGTTAAAATATATTGGAGAAAAATGCATCCAGCTAACCAGATTCCAGTTTAATACAAAGTGAGAGAGATGCCTAAAAAATAAAGTTGTGTGTGTGTATTGGTGGTATTTATGTGTTCCTCTGCATTGACTCTGTTTACACTCTGGACGTGTGTGTGTGTAGAAATGAAGTGGCCCGTGCTCCGGCCCACACGTCCAATTTATGTTTGTTCTAAAGGTAGCTAATATTTATGAGAATTTTATCGCCTCCACCTCTTTCTCTATTACGATACGATAGGAGAAAGTGGGAGAAAGAGGGAGAAAAGGAGGAGGGATGTATTTTGAACCTTTTGCATGATTTATCAGGACGATTGTATTACTGTGAAAGTCCTCCCCCTCCTTACATATCCCTTATGTATGTTTTCCCTCAAATGCTGCGAAGAGAAATGTGAGGCAATTAATTATACTCCTTCCATCCACCCCCATTCCACCAATTATAATTAAACTTCGACTTTTATTTTTTGGAAGAAAACAACGACAACAAGTTTCTCAACAACTTTTCTCAAGATTCGGGTGAAAGTACATGCCTCCCTGTCTGTCAGAATATTTTAATCACATTTAAATTCCCTGTGGCGCCAAAAAATTAAATTATCCATAAAATTATTCGATCGATTTGCCTTTAAACTATTTTAGTTGATTTTTTCTGTACTTTGTGCAGAATGAATTGATAGTTCAAAAAAATGTGAAGGTTTTTTTCAATTTTTCTCAGATTTCCTTTGGAAATGGATGGGGGGGGGAGACGAGGACAATGAAGGAAGGGTGGTTATGGTTGGGAGAGATAGGTGATGATGAGAAAAAGATTTGTCAAGGAGGGAAAATCCTTTCGTCACCCTCAAAAAGTTGTTTACACAGTCGGAAGAAAGCGTGTTACTTCGTTTCGTTCTCTCCCTGATTTTTGATGGAGGGAGTGTCAATTGTGTGTGAGAATTTTTATCCCTTTCCCCTCTTCAAGCTCTTATCTGTACTTTCTCTCTCTATATGTGGATGCGTGTGTATAAACAAGTGTGTGTCAAATTTGATTTTCCCCATGCAAGAACTGCATATGATCATACATGTATTTTCTCCAGATATACATTTCCCTCCTTTAAACAACCACATCTTTTCTCCACACTCTTTTAAGTATGAAGGATGAATGCCTAACTTGCATCTCATTCCTTGTGCTCAGTGTCAATCCCTTTGAAGTCCCCCCTCTCTCCACACACTCCAAAATGCAGTCTCAAGGACCATGCTCTATTATTATCCTCTTCCTTTAAACATCATTTTTTTGATTCAGGAAAAGATAAAATCAAACTGCCAATCTTACAATTTTATACCGTAATGAATACTGATTAAGCCAGGTCATTCTTTATTTTTTATGACAATTTTGAAGGCAGGGATCGGATGGATTTGTTCACGGTATCCGTGGAACACCTCAAATTTTTTGCAATTGAACAAAGAGGAAGGGCAAAAGTTTCAAAAAATTGGCACACATATCCAACCACTTCTCCTCCTCCTCTTCTTAGCATATATGCAAATGTTGCTGAAAAAACATTGTGGGTGAAAAAATGGGTGGTTGGAAGAATATAATAATATGCAAAAAGTCTGTAAAAAAGAAGGGGGGACTGTCAACAGAGAGAAGGGGTAGAGAGAGAGGGACTGAGGAGTCAAGTGCTATTAAAATAAATCTGAAATGTCAGTTGTGGAGGTAAAAGAGAAAGGCAGAAAGAGAGAGAAAGGGAGGGGGAAAGTAAAAATGCAAAAAGTGGGATCTTTTTTCTTCCCCTCTCCTCCTCCTCCTCCACTCCACATTGAGATATTTCAGTAGGGAGGGGAGCCAAGGAGAAAGTGGAGAAGGAGAAAGTTGGCTATGGCATTGTGCACTGGGTGAGTGTGTGTGTGTGTGGTTTTTTGGGAGGAACGGGAGCATTTGGATGGAGTGATACACTTGAGATAGTTGAGGTTGATGAGACTTGAGACTTGGGTTTGCATCCCATTTCTCATGACACAGCTTACTGCTTTTATAAACTATTAAGCCATTACGCTATATCAAAGTGTGTGCAAGGGAGAGAGAAGGAGGGAAGGAGAGGGGAAAGAGAGAGAGAGAGTGAGGTGTATGTGTGTGTTTGAAAAATGGACGTTTTATTTCAAAGTGTCTCTCTGGTTTCTCCCTCATTACTATGCATGAGTCTAGTATGTTCCCCTCAGATAGACGTATCAGTCAGCAAAGCAAATGTCATTTATTCAAATTTTTCAATCTTTTTTTACCTCCATTCATTACGACCGAGTCACCCAACTCTTTCTGTCTCTCTCTCTCTCTCTCTCGCACAGTCAAAGTATCATCACTTTCTCCTTTTCTACAGAGAGAAAGCACGAAAAAATACATTCATATTCATAAGCACCGTCTTTCACTCTTAGCTTTGTGTGTGAGTCAAAAAATCTTTCAATTAAAATTATCATCATACAATATCTTTTTTTAACTTTTTCAAAATTTATACTCACAAAGACTTTAGATAAGCCACAATTATCAAAATTCAATTTCTAATCTCTCCTTTCTCCAAACTTCATCTACAAAACTTGAAATCAGTTTCAAAAATTTGAAAATTAAAAATGTATTTTGCAATTTTTCCACCCCTGCAAACTCTAAACTCAGAACATCTTTGACTAAACGGCGCTAGACTATTTTACTGATATTAGCCCTCCTGATTTCTGTCCCCTACAGTTCATAAAGTATATCTAGACACACAGAGAAATGGATTTTGTTGTGTTCCATTTCAAGAATGGGATCAAATGGGAGAAGAAGGTAGATTTAAGGGTGGATGCCAAAAAGAAAGGCAGAGGAGAAAATCCAAGAGATTTTAGATTTAAATCCACCTCATACCTTTTTCTCTCTTTCCCTCACACACACACACTGCATTAGAACAGGAGTAGACATTGCATGTGAAGACTGGAGGATAAATAGTCGGAAACTGTCAGATTTGTGATGTGTTCCACACTTGCCAGAATTTTCTCTCTCCCTCTCTCTCCAAAAAAATCCCTTTGTGAACATACAAACTGCATATATAAATCCATAATATAAATACACAATCTTCCCATATCGTCCAAGTACACACTTTCTCTCTATAAATATACATTTTGACTCAAAGTATGGCAATTTTTGAGGGTGTGTGTCTCTCTCTCTTTCTCTCTCTACAGTGTGTGTATATAACACTAATAATAGCAATAACATGAATACTTTCATTGATGACTTTGATCCGGAGTCCCCCCTTTCTCTTTTTCCCCCTCCATACTCACACATGTACGACACACGAGGAGAAAGCAGTGTATAATAATTGTGACGTACCCTGGCAAATCGGAGTTATACCGGAGGCAGGGTGTGTGAGCGTGTGTGTGTGTGGAGGAAAGGGAGAGAGATGTATAAAATAATGATATAGAATCCTTATAGGGAGAGAGACAAAAATATCTACAAAAGGAAAAAATTCAGAGTATTAAATACATAAATGCATATACATTATGGGGAGACTGCTGCCTTGTAAAAATACACGGACCCTTGTACTCCACTCGCCCTCTTCCTCTCATGTGTGTGTATGTGTGTGTGGGACTGGAGGTAGAGGGAAGGAGAGAGACTGGAAAGCGGCAGGATGGAGCGTTCACAATAAACCTTATTTCCGTTTTTTTCTTCTCCTCTCTTTTCTCCCGTTCCCCCGAATCCTCGATTGAGTACAAAGGGTGGAGCGTGTGGATTTGGAAGTGGGAGAGAGAACGAGAGAGGAGAAAAAAGAGTCAAGTACACGGAAAAATCACGTTCTCCTGACGGCCAGCTCTTCTCTCTCTCTCAATCTTATATATTTATTCCTATTCAATATCAAATTGTATCAAAATTCATCACACAGAAACCCAATTCTGGGGCACAGAGAGAGTCAGCGTCGGGCCCAAACTCTACTACATATACTCTACATGTGTGTGTATGTATGGAGAGAGAGAGAGAGAGAGAAAGGATTACCTTTTCCTGGACAAGGGGAGTTCAAAGAGAGCAGATTTATCAACGTATTGACGACTCAACTGAAGGCAGAGCATTATAATTTTCCATGGCTCACTTCCACCTCCACACACACACACATCAAGGAATCCAAAGGGAAGGTGAAAGTCTACCAATCGATACAGTAGCCTCCCCCCATCCACTGACCAATAAACCAGGAGGGGTCGATGTTGAATAAAAATTCTCTAAATTAAATTAGGCAGCATACATCCAAATTTTTACTCTTTGGATCATAAATTAAGTATTAAGAAAGTCATTTTTTTTAAAAAAAAATGTATAAATAAAATGTCTTAAAATACACCAGAAGTACAAATTCAAAAAATCCCGTTCATTTTACATGTTAATACCCTTTTAAATATGCATTCCGGAAAGTCAAGATTTAAAGAAGGAAAAGTCTTCTATTAAAAATGCACATTTCCTCCTGTTAAATAAATCCAGGTCAGACTGTAATACAGTAAAAAGTCCGTCGTTCTCGTGACTGAGGGAAAATGGAAGGACTGAAATATAATTGAAAAATGTAAGTCTTCTCTCCATTCCCTCTCCACTTCGTCTCCTCTTCTCTCTTCCCCTGCTCCTCATAATGAAGGTGGCTCAGAATTAGAACACTTTCCCATTCAATTCTGTAGACCTTCATTGTGAGGAGCTATTCTCTTTGCACATAGGCACACACAATGTGTCTATGTGTGTGTGTTATTATATACCGTTAAATTTTGATGAGTTGTCCCTTTGTCAGGGATTATAAATGGCACATCTTTCCAAGACGCTCTCTCTCCTCCTCACTCTGTCACCCTGGCCCATCCTCTTTTCGTCTCCTTGGTCGTATGAAAGAGAGAGTGTTTCACATAAATGTATGGTTCTCACCAGAAGATAATTCCTCACCCTCCTTATTAATGGTCGTTGACAGAAAGTGGATAATAATAAAAATCTCTGCTCAACCCTCCCGTCCTTCTCCCCCTTTCTCTTTCTATGTGTGTGTGTGTAGTGTCTCTCGTTGCTCCTTTTCTCAAAATTTTGAAACCTTTTCCATTCATCCCCCGACACACCACACACTCTCTGCCCTCTGACTCTCCAGCCCATCTTCTCCCGTTCCCACATTCCGTCTCTGTCAAATTCATCCGAGGAAGTTCCATTCATTACCTCCCCAGTTTTGTTATTGCTAGATAATAGAACATCAAATAGTTGGCTCCATTGTCTCCCCTCCAGCCCCCTCCACCTCTCCCCTTTCCTTCCAGGGAGGGAAAAAGCTCTGGGAGAAAGTCTATACAAGTCAACTACACCAGAACAACACACACTCTCACATATAGACTGAGGATGTGTGTGTGTATGAAATTTCTGTTAAAAATTGGCTGCTGTTGAAACCTGGTAAAAATCTCCAATTCTTTCTTCCCCCCTGTCATAAATCTAGAAGAGAGAGAGAAAGAGAGAGCAAACAAACTCAACTCTCTCCACCTTTCTCCCTTCCCCTCTCTCTGGTCAAAGATAAGGAGACACACACACACAAGAGGAAAAGGTGAGGGGTGTAGAAACTGGGTAGTAGTGGAGAGAGAGTCATTTATTAGGATGCGTATATACAAGGGAAGGGAGACACGTAGAAAGCAGGATTTGTATGGAAAGTGACTATATTATGTATTGTTGGGTGGGTGTTGTTGAGTGCCTTGATCTTGTGTGTGTGTGTTCGAAGGAGGAAGGAGAGGGTATGTGTGTGTGTATACATGCTACTTTCCACTTGAATGCCCCCGTCTTTGTAACACTTCAAAAGAAATCAAAGAACCAACAGCTGCTTTCTCTTACTTGTCTTTTCTACACTTTTTATTTTCTCCCCTCATCAAGACCCAGCAGCAGCCCAGCCCAACTCAAGCCCAAACTCAAGACACAGAAGAAGAGAGAGAGAGAGAAAGTAAAGAGGAGGGCGCAATGACGATGACGATCAAGACAAAGTCTATAATACAATTTTTCCCTTCTTTCTATCTCTATTTCTTTGTCTCTCCGTCTTTCCCTCTCTCTCTCTACAGTTTTCTGGGACTAATCAACATTTGTTGGTTTTCTCCACTCTTCCTTTATTACACGCACAAATTTTTAGTCCCACTTTGTCCTGACACACACAAATGTGTGTCATGGCTTCGGGGGATTGAAATGGAGGAGAAATTTTTTGAGAGTGGCCCGCGGGCACTATAATTTCCCCTGTTCTTCTTTCTTTTTTACACGGATTCGCACAATATCGAGTAAAATGATTCAGAGTGATTTCGAATGGAACCCAGAAACAAAATTTCAATACGGATGACAAAATCTGTCACAAAATTGTAAATCAATTGGTTAGATTAATTAACACGGTAAATATTTCACGTTGCTTTATGTACACTAATTTTATTACGTGGTAACTAATCTGTTACTAATCTACTTGAGGTAAGCTACATGTTGATTATCCAAACGACATAGTACCTGTTAATTACTTTCTCTGTGTTGTACTACACACATGGATGGGGGTAATGGGGAAGTCAGGGTGGTCTAATTGAATTTGAATTATTGACAAGAGTCAACATGTGAATTATGTAGTCTCGTGTGTGTTAAAGGAACTTATGTACAACTGCAGAATAGAAAAAGAAATTCAAAGTGTGTGTATCATCCCATAAACTTTTCCCTTGTTGTTGACCCTTTACATAATTTAAATTAAAGACTTTCTCTTTTTCTCAACCTGCCCATTGAAGGAGAGGGGGAGAGACAGTTGGTATGTATACTTTGAATATTTTTCTCATAAAATTCAACTACTTCCACTCTTCTCTCTCTCTCTCTTTCCCTAACATACATGTACTTTCTCTCTCTCCATGGACTTTCATTTTTCCTACACACACACAGGGGGAGAGACACAGAGAGAGGAGGGGAAGGAGGAAAGTAAAGTGTGTAAAGTGGTAAAATAGAAAACTTTTCCCTCTCTACTTTTTTCTAATGGAAAGACACTCCACTTTTTCACTACTTTCCCTTCCCTCCCTCTCCACACACCACACAGAGAAAGACAAACACACACACGGGGAGAGGAGGAGAAGGGGAGTTGAGAAAAAGAACTCAACTCAACCCCATGGAGACCAAAGGGAAGGCCACAGTTTTAAGTTTGAAATATCTAAATAGCATAAACATACACACACACTTTTGTGTGTGTGTGTGTGTGGAATAGGGAGAGGAAAGTGAGATCTTTGTGGCCCTTTGTGGAGTTCAGGTGAGTGAAAGAGGGTGAGTGTGTGTGTGGAGGGGGATTCAATGAGGTTATCCAGGATAAATAAATAAATGTCAACTCATGCTGACCTGTGGCTACTTTTTATTTCATACACCTAAGGATCCATGAATGTCTTTCTCTCTCTCTCTCGTTCTCTCTCTGTCCATTGTTGTGAGGGTGTAGTCCCCCCATGTGTCCATGGTCCAAGGAAGAAGGACCATGTAGTTTTTGGTCCATTGTGTTTGAAGCTCGTGTGTGTGTGTGTACCTATCTAAATTGAAAAGTTGGACAGAGACTCTATGGACTCATATAAGTCATTCCCCCATTATTTATGGCCGTGTCTCCAACATGTCACCCAGACATACACACACACACACGGAGACATACACTACTGTGGCAGAGGCAGAGCGTGGATAATATCGTCATAAGGAACTGGTCTGGAGAAAAAGAGAGAGAGAGAGAGAAAAAAGTCTTTCTCTACTTCTTTTTCCTGGAAAAAATCTTGGAGGGGAGAAAAGTAGGGGGAAAGCAAGAGCAACAACACACACGAAAAAAATAAAGGCATTTCAAAAGAAAAGGAAAAGGAGAGAAGGGAAGAGAAAGAGAGGGAAAAAAGAATCAAAATGTGTGCAACTTGATTCCAGATGATGTTGAAGGACTGAAGATTGTGTACAGAGAAGAAGAGAAGGGAAAAGACGAGGAAGGTATCCAACTGTGTGTACGTAAAAAATGGAGTGAGACACACACACACGAAGAGAGAGAGAGGGAGAGAGGGAGAGAGTTTGCTTATGTGTGCATGGCAGAGGAGGGCTCTTATCAAACTCTGTATTGTGGCAATCTTTCATAAAAAATTTTTCCATATATTAAAGGTGGGTGTATGGACAGTTTTTTCTGCTACTTCTATTTCCATGTGTGTGTGTGTGTGTGTGAAAGAGAGTGAGTGTGTGTCCTTTTTTCTAGGTGTACAAGGAACTTTTTCTATGGGAGTTGAGGCTAAACTCTCCACAATATATACGAGTACGCACTTTCTCCTTTCTCTCTCTGCATCAAATTTCGGAGGATTAAGGAAAGTCTGCTTTCACTCTGTTTGTGCGAATGGGAACTTGAGTTACTCAAAAGCGTTTCTGATTTCATTACAGAGAGAGAGAGAAACATGGAACTCAATTATGACAAACACTTTAGTTTAAAAATGAACGACATTAGCACATCTCTTTAATGGACTTTCACCTCTTCAGCGAAAATTTCATTTTTTTAAAACACAATTTTACAGGCAAAATAAATTAATCCACATTTCTTGACACCATAAAAATATTTTTCACTGCCAATGTACTTCAACAATTTATTGATGGGGTTCCTTAAATTTTTTTAGAAAATACTTAACTACCGTGAGGTCTCACTGGAAAAAATCAAGAGCCTTTAAAGTATGGAATGGATTAAAAAATTTGCGAACTATCAAATCACCGTCAAACTTTCTCTTTGACTTTCTTTCTGATCATAACATTTTTTCCCTGTAGCAATTATTAAAACACTTTCCATCCGACTTCTATCCGTGTTTTTACGGTATATAAATAAATAACGGTTGCACTAAAAACTCAAAAACAAAGCTTGTTGTCTAGTGTGTGTGTGTGGAAATCAAACCAATTTATCCGGATCACATGAAATGGAAGGGGGAGAGTGTGGGGAGACATACTACACCCATTATCGTTGGAAAAAGGTTCTTGTACAAATTTTGCATACGCCACATTTATAAAGGCAGATTTTTCTTGGAGATTTGACCCCCCTCCCCTCCACTCAAGACAGGGAAAAAAGAGCTGAGCTAGTCTCTCTGGATGAGTGAGTGTGTGTGTGTGTGTGTGTGATGCAGGAGGTAAAAACTCAGTCAGATTACCAAGGGACAGGACAGAAAAAAAACCATTAGTGCGACATAAGTCTAACTTTTACTTCTTCTCCTCTCCCTCTCTTTCCTTTGGTAGTGGAGAATTTTGCACAGTTTCTAATAATATAAAAGGGAAATCGTTTTCATATTCCATATGTACAGAGAGACTGAGAAGGACTGGCTCAGGGACAGGGGACGGAGGGAAAAAAACTAAATAGAAAAATCTTAGAGTCAAAATGTGCTCTTTAATCTCTCCACTGCACTTTTCTATTTGTTTTACATACACTCTTCTTTCTCTTGTACACTGCCTCGTGTGCGTACATACATACTCCCTGAAATACCTTGATAGGAGAGAGAAAGCATAAGAAAAAGTTTTCTCCCCCTTTTCTTCATGGATGAAGCAGGGATTTTTCTGGAGGGCACATCCATGAGGAAGGAGAAAGGAGACAGAGGAAAGGAGGAGGGATTAAAAAAACTCATAACAAGTACAGCATGAGCGTCTTTTATATCATAATTCATAATGAATCCAACTTGTATCTCCTCATCTCCTCCTCATCCTCCCATTTACTCCTCTATTTAAATCCACGACAGCTCAACCTCTCTTTTAATGGCATTCTAAAAATCTGAAAATCCTAAAACTCAGGTTTTTTTGATACAATTAATTTTTGAAATTCACGTGCAGATCCCGCGTGCAGACCAAATCCACCGGTTTTAGCAAGAAAAACTTGAATATTGCATGCAAAATAAAACTGCCAATTTACTCAATATTTATGTATTATTTTTGCGAGCAAAGTGGAGCGAAGCTACATGTCTTCTATTTAATATTGAATTTGTGCTATCCTGATCCATTCTGCTTGGTCTGGAGGTCAAGAACGTGCGTGTGTGTGTGATTTTGTTTGTTGGTGGTCTCCCTCGTTTTCATCCTTTTCCACTTAGAATTTCATTTATTTGGCAAACAATCTTTCTTCTTCTCTTTCTTTTTTCCCTGGCCTTTGGTTTTAATGACTTTTGGTGGGGCTTTGTATACCTCAAGGAATTGTTCATTTTTATTAGGGATTCCGTTCAGCTCATCTCACTTTTTTCTCCTTTCTCTTGTACATTTCATCGTGTGTGTGATTGTGTGTATGTGGTGTGTGTGTGTGTGATTTGAGGATTCAGAAGATGATAGTCCCCACGTTCCTCGTGATCTCTTGTATTTTGTATTCAACACCCCATCCATACACAGCACAAGAAAAACAAAAAATGGGGAAACACGTTCGTAAAATCAACGGAGGCAATTATACTCTACCAACGAGTTGTGAAAGTGAAACCAATCCTCCACTCCAAAGAGAAAGGTAAGAGAAAGTAAATGTACCGTGGGGGCAGAGGATAAAGAGGAAAAGAGAGGAGGGTCAATGGGCAAATAAATTGATTTCATACTCCATACAAGACCCACAATCTCAAAAAATAACCTCTTTTCCATCCTCAAACTCACAACCAGATCACCACAAAAACACCAATTTTTAAAAAAATATTTCGATTACTATACACACATTTTCTCTGTTGATATAAATTGAATTTTTAAAAATTATTTAAATCCCGTCAAAAGGAAGAGAAGTATAAAACTACAATTGAAAACCTCCGGAGAATAACACCCAATCTCGGGATATTTTTTTTTGAAAAAATTTTTGTTGATAATCAACAATCGTGTGACGTCACAAAATTATTTAAATACACAAAGTAAAGGGCCTTGTAAAACTTTTTGTCTCCCCTTACAGTGAGATGATATGCAAGGCTCTACACTTTCTGTGTATTCAAATCATTCCACATCTGTGTGATTAAATTAAATTTAGTTTTGAATTTTTTTGAGAGACAATGCTGGGGGAAATACTCATGACGTCAGGTTGGCCACCTAGACGTCAGAGTCAAGGCATCGGACTTTCATTCCGAGCATATGGTTCGATCCCATGCGGTGGGAGGAGAGGAGGAGAGAGAGAAAGTAGAAAGTTTTGGTACTGCACGGGAGCGATTAGGACCAACCATTTTGCTCCCATCAGCAATTTGTTTGAATTTTTTGAAAATAAATACCACTAAGAAAAACACAATGTCATTGTGTGTGTGTGGACTGAGTACATAATACTCTCCCAACATCCACATACTGTTTTAATTTATATTTTAAATTATAATTCATAAAATAAATGACAAACACAATTTTAACACTTGAAATGAACTTTCAAACAACAACAATAAATATTTCTAACATAAATTCTAGTCAATGTAAATTTCTGTAAAAATCACGATTTTCGTCGGGCATATACTCCAGCATAAGCAACAAGTCATTCAGTTTTTCGGGCTACATGGGAATAAGTCCTTGATACTTATGAGGGACCACATATGGCAACTCGAAGGGTTCATCATGGTTAATGATGTGCGCAATCCAAGGAGCATTTTCACCATGACTGACCCTTGTAAAGATTGACCCAGGATTGACTGCACTCGATCTTAGCTGCATACATTCAGTGACTTTCAAAGTCGCTGGTCTAGGAAGAAACTCTCCCAATAGTCCAAATATGAGAAAGTCATGGTTTTCCATTCTTTGAATGGTGAATAGGGTCCTCAGATTTGCCCCTTGAATGACCATAATCCAATCATTTGGGACGAAGACAATGGCTCCCTTCTTGGCTCGTTCTATGTCAGCAAATTGTCTGTCACACGGCATGAATGAATGACCAGAGTACAAAAACTTCTGAACCACCTTGGTATAAAAAATAAGGTTAAAAAAATTAAAATCAAAATTTAGCATTAAAATAAAAGATAAAAGTACCAAAGTAAAACGTCCAAGTTCAATAAGTAATTTGTGCATCAACAAATTCATGTGATTACTATTCTGGGGGACACATCTGTCGGACCAAATAACCAGAGGGGTGTTACTATTACCCACCGACCCACCGACTACCCACCGACCCTCTCCATTGTTGCCATGTCTTGACGGTGGGTTGGTGGGTCGGTGGGTAGGCGGGTCGGTGGGTAATCGGTGGGTCGGTGGGTATTCGGTGGGTAATGGGAGACGGTGGGTGGTGGGTAATAGAGTGGAAAAGGCTGTGGCGGATAAAAGACAAGGCCGGTAGGCCGCGTCAGTCGAATCCGGCCGGTACTGTCCAACGTTACGAGAAGTAGTATATGTTAAGTGAGCGAGCGAAGCGAGCGACCACCCATAAATACTGCTCACAACGTCATGAGGAGTATTTTGTTATTTCATTAATTAATAATATTGTCCTCATTACATTATCAGCTACAGTTAGCGGGTGGTCGCTCGCTTCGCTCGCTCACTTTACATTACAATTAATCTTGAAATTAATTAAAGCTTCAGAATAGTTTGGCACAACATGCTTGACGACTGTAGTGGGAAATTTCAGTGGGAAAGCTGTTGATATGATCAAGGATCCACTGTTTGGCATGTGGAGGGTGTCGACTGGGACGATTCTCCAACTGACGTCCTCGTTCATCTTTAATGACAATGGATGAGGCTGGGCGTTGCATGAGGTACTTGATACGGTCTGGGGTCACTCCAAGTGTGTCTAAGAAGTTTTTCTTACACACAACCTTCTTCTGTCCATTTTCTCCCAGTAAAAAGTACTGGTAAGTCCAATGTCGTCTCGAGACACCCTCAGTCTTCCGCTCTTCTGGCTCTTTCTTTTGAATGAAGCGAAGGAGAATTCCAGACTGGATTTCATAGTTCCCTGAACCCCAAAATTCATTGAAAAGGGCCAATCTTCTAGCATACCCAATGTCTCTACACCCGATGTTCCGACAACGTCCACCACAAGGAGGAACCTAATCATAAATTCATTAAATAAACAAATTAAATTTAGACAACCACAAAAATGTAACTAAATTTAACTTTGAATAATTATTTTAAAATTATCTCACCACTTCTGGAGGAGGACAGGGATGATGAAAGACGTCATTTCTTCCAGTATACTCTAAATTAGAGTTCCGAGAAGTTTTTACCTTGATTTATGCTGGCTAATTGATTAGAAGAGATTTGTAAGTATGCCATTTTGGAAACACTGAGGAAAATGTACTGAGCCTCGGTAGGGGCATGCCGAGATAATTTTCCAAATTTTTTTAATTCTAACATTTTTGCAAATTTATGATCACATAATCTATAGCAACACATAATTTAATTATATTTTTCTAATTACTATGGCTTTTTGAAAAAAAAATCCGAGATTGGGTGTTATTCTCCGGAGGTTTTCAATTGTATTTAAAAGTTCAAAAGTGTGAGTTCTAAAATTGACGTTGGAGTGGAGGAGTGACTGAAGTGCAATATTCAACTTGGAAAAGTTGGAAGGATAAGCGAGACGGAGGGGAGAGAAAATGTCACAATCTTTGGGATCCTCTAAGCTCCCGACTAAATATGTCTGTCCCCCACACACACACACAATATACACACAACACTCAGCTACACTTATATTTGTGCGTGTGTGCTTCTCAATTTTTCTACTTGATATACATTCAATTTTTCTTTTTCTCCATCTCTCCAGCTTTTTCCCCTTCTTAGTCTCTCTTCTTCTCGTGTGTGTGTGTGTGTGTGGGAGTGAAGAGTTCTGGTTTATCAGCTTTGTTTGGATGTTGACTGTGAGGCATTGTTGTTATTCTTTTTTGAGAGGAGGAGGAGAGCGGAGGAATGGAATGCAACAGCAGGAGGAAGTTCATCCGACTCTCTTCACACTCGAAAAGAAAGGAAGAAGAAGAAGGGTGTACGGTCTGATGTCTGATGGGAAAATGGGAGTGTTGAGGAGGAGGGAGGATGATGTGATGATGCGATGCAAATGTGGCAAAAACTTTTCTTTCAACCTCCTCCTCTTCTCTCTCTCTCTCTCCCGTCTCCTCTTCTTAATTTATCATAGCTCACTTCCCCCTCCACTCCTCTCCCCGAAAAAAAAGATTGACTACCCTATTATCTTCCACCCTCCCTCGTTTTTCCATTATCCCTCACCATTTTTTAGAAATGTTTGTCTGGAATTTCAAATTCATTCTTGAAATTCCTTCTCGACGTGTCACGGAGCTTCTTCTCACTTTCTTCTCGGAGAAGAAAGACACAAGGAACCAACAAGAAACGACAAGTCACCGCAGAGACACAACATACAGCTACTGTGCGAGAGGTGAAGGGGGAAAAAGTTTACAAAAATGCATAATTTTTTTGGACAGCCTTTGACTCTGCATTCTGCCAGAGAGAGAGCGAGAGAGAGAGAGAGAGGGAAAAAAGAAGGGAGCTTTCAAATAAGAAAAATTATAACTAATTTAAGGATGGTTGACAAAGAGTCAACTCTCGATTGGCAGAAGAATGATCTGGATGACAGACAAATAAAAATAACAGGGAGTCATTAGAAACACACACACACAATGGATTTCTTTCGTATTGTCTCAAAAGTACCGTAAATTGGTTAAAAACTATGGGACACATTTTTTTAACGTGGGGAAAAATTCAAAGAGTTTAGTCAAAGTTTTTTTTTAAAAAAATAATAATTACAATATTTTTGACCTGAATTTCTTTTGCTGACTTTGCATCTGCATATTTACGGTATTTTCTGTTTCAAAAAGAAGATAATTTTGTAGTCTCAATATCTTTTTTCCCAAAAAATCAATTTTTGTCTTTGTCGTCACCTTCGTTTCCATTTCCACTCTAATTTCTTCCTCTCTCTCTGTTTCCAAAAATACTGCGGAAAGTTGGTAAGGAGTACTTCAAAGTGTCCCCCACACCAAAAATCCAGCCCTGATGATGAGCTAATACCCTAAGGAGACTAACGACTACATCACACACACACACACACATCCCATTTACTATCCCCCTCCTCTCAAAACATGAGACGGTACCATGAAAATTGACAATTTTTTCAAAAACCCAATCTTGACTCAGTTTTCATCACCTCTTCTCCCTCCTCCTCCTCCTCACATCCTCCCTTCCTTACATTAATCCAAAAAACGTATGCAAAAACGAATGCCTCTTAAAATACCTCAAAATTGAGACACACTCTTTTACTCTCTTTATCACACACATACCCTAGCTTTTCCCTCCGGGTTGACAGAAAAAGAGGAGGAGGAAAAAGGAGGGGAGTAGGAACAAGTGGAAGTCCCACACTGAATTTTTGATTCTGTAAATTGGCCGTGATCTCGGAAATCCTGTGCAGCCTCTCTTCCCCCTTCTTTGTCTCCTCTCCTCCTCCTCCATACATTAAACTTAATAAAGTATTAATACAGAGAGAGTGTGCCTGTGTGTCTTCCACTGTTACTGTGTATGTGTGCCGTGGAGGGATGGCTGACTGTGTAAAATGATGGAGGATTGGGGAAAAAACGGGGTATAAGCTGGAGTGAGTCGAGGAGGAATACTGAGAGAGAAACAGAGAAAAGACGAGTCGATATGAATGAGGAGGAAGAACCAGGAAAGAGAGAGAGCAGATATTCACTTTGCATTTGACATCCATATTCGAATTCCATTGAGACGTGAATGTAGTCGAGAGAGAGAGGAGGAGGAGGAGGAGGAGAAGGGGAAAAAAGGAATTTGAAAGTTACTTTTTTCTCGCCTCTCATTGTAAAGATGCGGCCGCCTCCTGAACTCTTCCCTCCTCCCGCCGACCGAAGGGACAGTGGCAGTGACGGAGACGAAGTTGGGAGATATTAAACAGAGTGATATATGCATAACCATTCTAGAACAAGACGGAAGAATTATTATTTTTCATCTTCACTCTCTCTCTCTCTTCTCCTCCTCCTCCTCTGACGACTAATGCCCTATTCCTTTTGTTAGACAGGAGTGTCTGGAGGAGGAGAAAGTACTTACTACTTTTCCACAGTCATATTATGTAAAAGAGCTTAGTCTGGAGGAAGAGGAGGGTAATGTATGACAAAAAATATTTATTAAATAGAACTATAGAGACCAGGTACTCATCCCCCCTCCATCCTTTTTCCTGTGTGTGTGTGTGCGTGTGTGTATGTACACTGTTCAGAGAATACTCAGGTGCGGACGAATGGAAAGATTGAATACACATAATATTGGATGGAGGGGGAGAAGAGGGGAAGAGAGAAATATTTTATAGGATGCTCTATGTGTCGAGTAGATGATACTTACAAGGAGAGTGGGTGGATGTGTGTGTACGTGTGTGTGTGTGGAGGATGATGAGATGTATGGCATGGTGGATGATGTTCTCAAAAAACATTAGGGTTATCAGGGATATAGGAGTGCTTAGTGTGAGAAAAAAAAGTTTTCGACTCCCTCTTCCTATTTCTCTCTTTCTCTCTTGTTATTTCGGAGGAATTCCCTATTGGATCTTTTTTTGGCTCCATTTCCAAGAGGGGAGAAAGTAATAGAGAAAGTATAGGGGAGTACAGTGGATAGGCATGAGGGACATACGTGGGTATCACTTGAAAGAACAAAAAAGTTGTATACAAATTCAAGTCGAATGACGTATAGGAGATCACACACACACACACACAGAGGGGAGACACATACACATGCACACACACGCTTCACTATTTCCCCAATTTTTCTTGGAAAAAAGGGAAAAGACGGCTATTAAGAAATCAAGGGAAATTCTCCGTGACAATCGTTCAGAATAAAAACGGGAGTTGGATTGAGAAACTGGAGACAATTCAATGTAAAAATATTCTTCCTTTTCCTTTCTCCTTCACTTTCTCCTTTGTAAGTGTATCCATTTTTTGCACATCAATATGTGTACAACTGCACAATCAAATAGGAAATCATTTTTTTGTTTGATTGTGCAAAAAAATATATGGAATGTAATAATAAAACATTTTTCAAAGAGTTTAATTTGCCCAATTTTGTACATCCTTTCACTTTTTTCAAATCGCCACAATTTTTTGATGAGTTATTATACAGTGTAGAAAATAGATTCATTTCTCCTGGAGAAAAGGTTGAATTATATTTGGAAGCATTTAAACTGACATTTTTGTGAAGATTTCTGAGAATATTACATACACTCACTCGGAATCCTTTTTTTGTATCCCTTTTGTACAAAAAGGGGGAAGAGGGGGAATCAAAGGGAGATTGGAAAATTTTGGAGAAGAATAGGAAAATAAAATATTGAAATCTTTGAGCAGAAGAGGAGGAGGAAGGAGAGGAGAAAGTGGAGGGAGAGGATATTATTAGAGAATATGGGGACATTACACAAATGATTGAGAAAAAAGAGGGAGGGGGTTAGAGTGTGGGGGAATGAGGGCACATAAAATGGCGTCATATCATAAAATATAGAAAAATATAAATGGATGGCTACATTATGGATGTGGTGAGAGGGGAAAGGAGAGAGAAAAGGGGGAAAATAGATAAAATAATAATTCAATAATCATTAAAGTCAATGTGATTGTGGAACATATAATAAATAAAATTCTCTCTCTCTCTCTCTCTCTCTCTCTCTCTCTCTCTCTCTCTCTCTGTCTCTCCTTCTCAATAATGGACAAGAAGAGGGAATGGAGACGTTTCTCTTCCACACACACACACACTCACTCTCACTCACTCACTTTCTCATGCACAGAGGAAATCCAATCAAGAACCTTCAGACACACACACACACATTCATATCCACACAAAGAGACAAGAGGACGAGGAAGAGTCCGATCTACTTTGAATAAATGATAAGACCATTGATGCTCACACACATACACACATACACAGTTTAGCATTTGGCAAGTCGTAATTGAAAGAGAGTGAGAGAGATACAATAGCATTTCCATAAGTGAAAATCAATAAGGGAACACCCTGTCTCATGTATAAGGGAGAGAGAGGGGGAGTGTGTGTCTTTATATTTTATGTTTAGACTATTACCTATTATGACAAGGGAGGAGGAGGAGGGGGGACTGTTCAAACTTTTTTACGGATATTCTTATTATCATTTTCTATACGACTCCACTTTATTCCTACTTTGTCCCTCCTCCTCTTCCTCCTTACATAATTCTTTTCTCCATCCCAGAGAACACTTCCTTTGTGTAGCGGCGGGTGGAAAGGTATGGAAGCTGAATTCCTCGTGTGTGTGTCTGTGTGTGCTACAAAATATTTGAGTCATGGTGACTCCCTGGCAGATCTCTCTTGTGAGTATAGAGTCATTCTGAGGAGGCTATAAAATTAGTATACACAACTGAAGGGAAGAGAGGGAGAGAGAGGAATAGTGAGGGAAAAGGTCATTGAAAAAAATGAAAATAGGGAAAGCAAGTGGAATTTCAAATGGAAATCATGACAACGAGGAGGAGAAGGAGTGTCTTCAATGTAGAGTTATGAATGTTTCAATTCAATCGTCTGCATATTCAGTAGAGAGAGAAAGAAAGACACAATAAAATGTAGGGATACTTTTTTTTGAGGGGAAAGGAGAAAAAACCTTTCCTTTGGAAATTTGAGAAAATTGTAAGTGTTGAGAGGGGGGAGAAAAGGGATATTGTCCTACGATAGGGAGGTCATAATTGATTTGTGAAACAATTCAATTTATCCGTGTCATTATTTTTACAGGAGAGGAGGACATTTGCATGGAAATTTTAAAGGGAGATTTTATATTCGCTGTCAGCTTTCTTCCCAGCAATTTTATTGTGAAGAGAACATAAGGATTGAATGTGGTTTTGTGGAGGGAAGAAAATTATTATTATTACATTGTGTGTTCAATAGGAAAACTGAAAAGGGTTTTCAGGATTTTATTCCTAGTTGGAATTCTGTACAGATTTCTTGGCTAGACTTTCCATTTCTTTAGAATGTGAATTTTAAAAAAATTTTGGAAAATTTTGATTCACATGTAGTCAATTAATTTTTAAAATTAAACTCCACCATTTTAATGTATCAAAAAAAATTGTCCGAAATGCCCTATCGCTTCCGCATCCCTGTGTATTGCTGTCGCAATACACATTGTTCTTGGCCTCACACCAAACCGAAATGATTGTATTGAGACGTTCCACTCAAAATATCATAACCTCCGTTCCTTCTTGTGTAGGTCAAAGCAAGGAGCAGCCGAAAGGCTGGAAACCGACGAGGAAATGTCAACCTGGAATTAAAGAGTAGAAGGAGGAGGAAAGCTGAGACAAGGGTAAAAAAGTACAGACTACACTTTGTACACATAGAGACAAGGAGAGAGAAAGAGCTGATGGGATGACGTTTGTTAACTACCTTCCGTGTGTGTGGAGGGTGGGGTTATAGGAAAATAGTGGGGAGAGAGAGTGACTTAGTGGTGGTTTTGGAGTTGTGCTCTCGTGGAGTCGGAGCTGGTGAGTCCCGGGGGACTTGGGGTTTAATGCAATTTTTCCCATCTTAGCTGATTAAGATTTCCCTTGGATGGTGGAATGAGCCTTTCTCTCTCTCTCTCTCTTTCTCTTGTACGTAGCTCAATGGTAAGCCAAGTCAAAGCCCAAGTCACTTTCCCCTTACCTTGTCCTCCATATAAACTCTATGTGTACAACGTAGACACACACACGTGTATAACAGTTGTGTCTATAGTATTGAATGGAATTGATGGATGCAGGCCAGGAAAAAGCTGGAAGGGGAAAAGAAGAAGAAGAAGCAGGCGGTTTTTACTGAATTCCCTGGTCGGCCTATCATACACCATCCATCCATCCAAAGAGCCGGGGAACAGAGAGAGAGAGAGAGAAAGTCTGGATCTTCTGCCAAACGACTGGATTAACTGTGAACCAGGAGGAGCAGCTTTAACCATCTTGTCCAGCATCCATAAACATGCAGCTACAAGTATATTAACTCTTATTTCTATTTTATACGATTCACTAGCTTCCTAACGACACTCAACTCTCATGATTGTCCTCCTCTCCCTTTCTCTACAAGTGACTCTCATGTCATCTCTAATGTCCCATTCATTTATCCCCCTCCCCCTCACAATGAAAGTGGACGTTTGGACCACCGGGAGGTCATTTCCTCCGGGTCATTCCTGCCATAATGTTATGCAGGAGTGAAGAGGCTTTCCCAGACAACAATAAAATACATTGTATTTTTTCATAGTGAAGGAGTAGCGTGTGTGTGGGTGGAGGGCAATGAATTTGAACCATGAGAAAATATTAACTGTAGTTAGCACGGGTGTGTGTGTGTGGAAGATTGGTCAGACGAAATAAAGGATTCTCAGAGCATGAAGAAGTATAAAAGGATTTCATGCAGTTGGTTTCATCCGAGACGATGCAAGGCTCCCTTACTTTCATACACGTGTGTCTGTATACTTACTCTGTGTGTGTGTGGATGGGGAGGAGGAGAAAGTCAAGTTGATGGAGAAAGGAGAGTTGATGTAAGAGAGAGAGAGAGAAGAGTGAGGGGAATTATAGAGAGAGAGGAAAAAAGCGGATGGAAAAAAACCTGGGGAAGAAACCCGGGAGGAGGGAATGAGAGAGAGAGAGAGAAGAGGCAAGAGCAACAGGTTCAATGAAATAGAATAGAGTTTTCTCGAGAAGAGAGAGAAAGATTAGAGAAGGAAAGATTCTTCAGAAGGGCAGAGACTGAATCTGAGATGGGATGTAGGAAGGATGCAAGATGGAAAGAGTGGAGAGGAGAGAGAGAGAGTGGGAGTGGGTACGTGACTTGTAGCGCTTAATTTGTAGTCACGTTTAGTTAACCCTATTAGCAATCTTATTAGCACAAGTAGTTAATCAGAGAAAAAAAAAGTTTTCCCTTCTTTCTCTCTAGCTTTTCCTCTCTCTAAGGATATTAAGGAGACAGACGGGATGATCCACCTTTAGGAAAATCAGTCGGAAAAATCAAATTCAGTTAAGCCCATCTCTGTTCAGTGGAATACGGAATAGGAATTCGGAGGGGAAGGGAGAAAGTCATACACAATTAGGTCAATTAAAATAATCAGCAGTCATTTCAATTGGAGGAATTTCATTTTAAAAAATCAACCAATTTTGAACAATGTTTTTTCAAAAATTAATTTTCTGACCGTAGACCCACATTCATCCGAATCTGTTTTTAAATTCACTTGACACACCTAGCAAAAAATCCTTGTGACCTCGAGAATAAACTCAAAATTCGAAATCAGGAGAAAGCGTATTTTCTCCATTCCTCTCTCTCTCTCTCTCTCTCTGTAAACTTTTTTCCCTTCTTTTTTGTATGTTTGGTCTAGACTCGGGACAGAATGGAGTTTAATAGGGTGAAAGGTTTGAGAGAGAGAAATATAAAGATAAAAGTAGGGAAAAAGAAAGTTAGGAGGATTTCAAAGCACGTCTTTCCCATCTTTGACTGGTGATATGATGAAGCTGAAGAAAATAAAAGTGGAGAAAAATAGAGAAGAATTTCTGATTTCTCTCTCTCATTTTTTCCACTAGCCTTTCTCTCTCCACTTTCTCCAAAGTTGCGTATTATCAGAGAGATAATATGATGTAGGGTGAAAAGAATGGATGATTTTTTTGTGTTGCTTTTTTTTTAAAAAAATCAAACACACACACACGCACAGTTGGCTGGACGATTGGAGGATATGACGGTGTTTGGGGGGAGGGGGAAAGGAAGATGAACAAGGGAGTGTACGTGATCCATATAGTGACATGGAGTACTCTCAAGAAAATTGATTCCACTTTATTTTCCCAGGGATGATGTGTCTGCCATTTGACAGAGTATAACCCCTGTCCCCTTATCTGTCCCCTTACAATATATTATTTTTTGTATGTAGGTTATAAAAAGGGAGTTTTCACACAGTTTGGTTTGGTCCTCTTCATTTTTTCCCTTTCCCTCATGACACTTGACTAATAATGCGCCAAAGTGTGGATCGACGAGAGAGAGAGAGAAAGCGGCTATTTGTTGATATGTGAGGAAGATCATAAAATGTTTGGATGAAGGATTCAAGGATTTTCATTTTTGAAAAGGGGAGACTTTTCCACAGAAAAGTGCTCGTGAGAAAGAGAGAGAGAGGAGGAGGGGGATGATTAGATTAGGAAATGAGTGAAATTTTTGTGTGTCAAGTTGTAAAGGTTAGCGTAAAAATGTGTGTGAGGATCAAGAGGAGGGAGTGAAGGGAGGAAAGGGAAGGAGGAGGGAGCCCTTTATGGGCCATCTAAGAGCTATAAAAGCAATAAAGTGATGAAGTCTAATAAAGTCGCATTTTCGTTGGGGGTGAATTTTTGCGTGGCTCCCCGGCCATTTTTTATCTGCTGACTAGAATAAAGACCAGGCTTTTGCTCCATCGTCATCTCATCGGGAAAAAAAAAGTTGCGAGTCAACGCTTCCTGAATGTACGATGAACTGATGGGGAGTCCCCAAGGATAAAGTACGTAGGCAACTCTCCCTCCCTTTCTTACTTTTCCCACTTCTTCCTCTCCTTCTCTTTTTCCAGGATATTTTTCTCCTCGGATCCCGTTTTTTTCTTCTCCTCCTCCGATCCTCAACTCATCGTCAGTTCCTCCTGGTTTCATCCCTTTGTAATGCCAATGCTCTGGCCTATAATGCGGAAAGAGTCAAAAGCCAAGAAACGAGTCTAGTCGACTGTGTGTGTGTCTGTGTAGAGTATGACCATCGTCTGTACGTACTCCTTCCCTTTTTACCTATAATAATATATGGACTTACATGTTATCCATGGACTACTTAGCTTTCTCTCTGTCTACCTTTCTTCCTTGTTTTTATCCATGAATTGAAACGTCTCTCTCTCTCTCTCTCTACACACACACACTCTCTCATACGGAGAAAAGAGAGACATAGGGGCCTTTATCGTATAACTTACAAGTTTACCCACTAACGTTATCTTTACTAGATACACTACGACTACACTTTTTATAGAAACTTCTTTTATATGTTTGGACTCTCCTTTCTCTTTCTTTCTCTCTCTCTCTCTCTCTGTGTGTAGGTTGTGTGTGTGTACTTTGAAGAATAGAATAAAAGGGGATCGGAGGATATAGATGAGGGAGAGGAGGAGATGTTCGATCAAAAATTTTCTCGAGTGAAATGTTACTTGGACTAAGAACCTCAGAGGAGGAGAGAGAAAGGGGAGAAAAGCCATCAAAATTAAATGCCATCATCCTCTTCGGTTTTCCGTATTGTTTTCATCCTCAAGTTTGGCCAAGGAGTCTTCAAATATGTGTGTGTGTGTGTTATATGGAGGACGGAACAAGGAGAAAGTGTGTGGAGAGAGTGTGAAGGGCAAAGAGTAGTAGTAGTAGTAGCAGTTTCGTCACTCTTGATTGTGATGGCAGTCACTTTGGTAGAAGGTATGATGGGTAACTTTTTTTGGCTGAAGGATCCTCGGAGAAAAAGGATTGACATTAGAAGAGTTACTTTTTAGGTCCAAGTCCTTGTGGAACCATCATGGTCGATTTTATGACTGCCAATTTGCTCCTCACTCCTTTTCAATATCTTTCCGGGTGATTCTTCTTCTTTCCCCCCTTTACTACTACCTACTTTCTATTTCCACCACTTCTGTTTCCCCTCAACCCCGTCCACTCAAATGGGGTCGTAAAAATGGTTTTAAAACAAAGTCGCAGAAAATGTGAGTTTGCTCCCGGTTCGGGGTGAACGTCCCTGGAGCTATCTAACGTCAGGGAATGCGATCAAAATGAATCATAATTCGGATTCATTCTTGAATGCAGTTTAATTCATATTCTACCTTGTTTCATATGACACTATAAATCTACTACAGTGTAGTTACAAGTAGGTTTAGTCGTTTTGATTGCAGCTAATTTAAATTATCAATTTCATCTGATTCATGGTCTAATCACATCTTTAAAACCGTTGAGGAAAGCCTTTTCTGAAAATATGACAATTGTAATTACGGGCGAATCTTTGTTTAATTATTAAAATTTAACAATATATGCGTAGAGAGAGAGAGGGGCATCACAATTTGATAGATTAAATGATAATCAAAAGCTAGACAACAAAGAAATTCTTTTGGTTTTGCGCCAAAGAAATTCAAAATAATCTGCGAATATTCAAATACACTTCCATGTGCTTAGCTGAACGAATTTTTTTCTTTCCGATTTTTTTTCATTTTCAAACGACAAAATGGTCAGAAAATTAAAATATCATGAGCAGAAGCTCTTGAAGAAGGTAGATTTTCTCAATTGGGAAGCTGACAACAATCTCCATGAAGTCAAAGTGATGAAAAAGTATCATATTCAGAAGAGGGAGGATTATACAAAGTAAGTGATTCATTAAAAATATTAATCAATTCAAAGTGAACAATGTTAGTTAAATGTGTTTTTGAATTTAATTCCAGGTACAATAAACTCTCAAGGAATATAAGAGAAGTGGTGAACAAAATTAAGCTCTTGGACCCTGCCAATCCTTTTAGAGTAGAATCTGGTGCTCAATTATTAGAAAAATTGTAAATTGACATTTTGTAAATTTTAAAATAGTACTAAGTTGTATCGTGTGTGTGTTGACCGTCTTCATAATGTATTTGTCATTTTCCAGGTATCAAATGGGTCTAATTCCAACACGTCAATCTTTGGAACTTTGTGATGGTGTCAATGCTTCAAGTTTTTGTAGAAGACGTCTACCAGTTGTGATGGTCAGGAACCACATGGCCCAAAGTATAAAAGACTCTACTAAATTCATCGAACAAGGACATGTACGAGTTGGTATTGAATTAGTAAAAGATCCTGCATTTCTTGTCACTAGGTATTTACAATTTATTTACGACTATTCCGTATTTGTGAATTTTATTCAATGGAAACATGTACTGAATTTTAAATGATTAGACTCTAAGATTTTGTTGCTCTATTTTGTTTCTTCTAGAAATATGGAAGATTTTGTGACATGGGTGAACTCTTCCAAAATTAAGCAACATATTATGGAATACAATACACCGTCAAATATTTTTACTCAACTTGAATAAGACGTTCATTTTTTATTCTTGTATTTCAAATATTCAATGTGCAAATGTTATTTTTATTTATATAAGAATTAAAACTAATTCTTGACTTTGTGACTATCATTTGCAGATGGATAATTATTGGGCGTTCTTAAAAACACTAGAATAGTTAAGTAACTAGGTCCATAAATTTCCCCCTGTCCATTTACCATTGCGCCACTGACCGGAACAATTTTTTTCGGACCTGTCGGGACCCAGATAGACTAAAAACCCCGAAGATATCTTGAGGAAACTCAAATTCAGTGGTAGACAAGCACTCTTGTAAAAGGTCCAGGTCATTTTATAAAATGCCTCTCAAGGCATATTATAAAAGGTCTGGGCAATTTTATAAAAGGTCTGGGCAATTTTATAAAATGCCTGGGCAATTTTATAAAATGCCTGGGCATTTTACAAGAGTGCTTGTCTACCACTGAATTTGGCTTCAGGAAAATTTTTTAATCATTATTTTTATGACTTTCTATTTTCGATTTTTCAAAGTCCCTACGCTGCTCAGGGACCTTAATTAACTATTTTAAACGTGTTTCTAATGTCCCAAAGTAATTTAAAAGTGAATATTCGGTCACCCAGAATTTTATAAATGGTCGTATCTCGTAGTTTCATTCTTGGGTATTCAAAATTATTTACAGCTGACCTGCTATAAGATCTTGGATTGTAGCTAATAATTACGATTCAAAACGATTCTTGCAATGTAAAATTAGTTCTGGTATATAATGGTGTGTTGTTGTTATCGGAATATATTTCATTTGAAAACGATAAACAACGTTTGTCTTGTGACGAGAAGATCCAGATTTTCAGAAAATTCACAAAATTTGTGAAGGTGCCTACAGAAATTTATTTTCCTACTACTATCACTTGTAGTATGAAGACTCTAGAGTCGAAATATGAAACGGGTCCAGTTTTTAATTTAGTTTTGTGGACGACGAAATAGTTGCCAGTTATTTTTTCAGTGATGCTTCGTGCGCCATGGCAGTGGCATTGCATTTAGTACTTACGTTTTAGTCTTCATAGCATCACAGTTCAGAGTAGTGGAGGAATGGAGGAGTGAGTAGGAAAGAGGCGCAATAATTTAAAAAATATTCTTGTACATTTAAGAGTGGATATTATTATATTAGAGGAATTTAATTTAATAGGACTGTGTGTGTGTGGAAAGAGGGAGAGAGAGAAAAAACATAGAATATAAGGAGGCTCGACATTTTAAATCTTTGCCCTTCATCCAGTCCTCATTTTCTTCAAGTTGTTTTCTTCTCTCTCACATTTTTTCATAAGAAAGCGAGAAGGGCATAGCTATAACGTTACTCAGCCTTCCCAGCAAAGGAAGGCATCGTACATTGCACACACACACTCAGCAGAGTAGAGCAGTGTAAAGGCAAAAGGATAAAGTAAAAAGGAGTATAGTGGTTGTTCTCTGATGATTCAGTTTGGGGGTTTTCATTCGTCGTCTATTCCCTTTCGTGTGTGTGTGTGTTGGGTTGTTGCTACCAAGGAAATTTTCTATCTCTCTCACTCACTCTAACTTATATGTATGTGTTTCTCCCCCCACCCCTCCCCTCTCTCTTCTCTACAGCCTTCCACATCCCATTGCCTGACTGTGTGTGTGTCTCAAAAAAAGCCTCTTTCCTTTAACATGGCAAGCTTCTCTCTCTCTCTCTTTTCTGATGGTTTCATGTTCATTCCATGTACATATTCCCCTTCGCTCCATATTCCACTCTCTACTACATACTCCTACTTTACGAGCTTTTCCCCTATACCTCATTGTACGGTGGACTGTGTGTGTGTAGATATACACAGCCCCATAGAAATCCACCGTCACCATTCCCTATTATTATTATTCTATCCTTCTACACTTCTATGCCTCCCTTCTCTATCGTTCTCTCTCTCTCTCTCTCTCTCTCTGTGAATACACAGGCTACCGTCAACCCTCGAATGCTCTTCTCATTCCAGTGTGGAAGGGAAAAATAGGATTTTTTTCAAAATTTCTCACTCCCCTCTTCAAAATTTGTACTAAAGTCTCCAGACACTTTTTCAAAATATCCAATTTTCCATAAAATCTCAAAATTTTCCAGAATCCAAGGTTGTCAGGGGATATTTCAAAATTTTGACCCAGGTCAATCTCCCATGGTTGTGCGGTACTCTCCTTATGTACTATAGCTTCACTGCAATGTATAATATATTATATTATAATACCATTGTAGCTAAAAGCTGTGTGCTGTGTGTGTCTCTCTCTGTGTGTATAAGGGCTGATAAGACCCTCTATCCCGTTCGCATTCACAATACACACATCATATATCTATCCCTACACACACACACACAATAGGGTTTGTATGACGGAACAAGTTCTCGTATAATAGTAATAGAAAGTACATAAAAGTTGCTCTATGTATGTGTGTGTGTTTGTTGTGTAGGAGTCTCTCTATACATTTTATACTTCACACACACTACACGGAATGCATAGGGGTTTTCTACGTACGCTAGTGAGAAGAAAAAGTGCATGTGTATGAGTGTGTGTGTGTATGTATACACAGTCTTAAAGTATTGACTATCGACTAAATCCATGTACAACACACACACACACACTAGTTTATATGGGGGACGAGTATATAGCCTATCTTTTTTTAGTTCCCTTTGTGTGCTCGCCTGTGTGTGTGAGACTTGTATATTATGGATGTGTATGTGTGTATATACACAATAATTTATTTTAGCTCTATACACTCGCTCTACACACACACACACACACTCACACAGCCTGTGTGTGTGTAGCTGTGTAGTGTGGGATGAAGGCAAAGTTGGAAGGAGAGCAGGAGCAACATAATAACCATACTCTCTTCTCTTGTACTTCTCTCTCTCTCTCCTCCTCCTCCTCCTCCTCTTCTCCTCTTCTGCTGTATATTTTCTATATTATTATTATACTGGATCCAAACCCAAGGCTTAAAAGGACATAGAGACAAATGCGCCTCATTTCTGAAGGGGGAAAATGAGATTCTCTCTTCTTTGGCTCTGCCTATGGCCCAGACATAACTATTATGTAGCTCGAATGCATTAGGCTTATTGCATTGGATGAAAAAGGACGGGTAAAAAGTAAAAAAAAAAAAAACAGAAAAAGGATCCCTCAATTCTCATTCCGGTTCTTCTCAAGCTTTCGTCCTCTTCTCCTCCTCCTCCGTCTTAAATCGGTTGGGATATTTTAAAGACGCTTCAAATATTTTTTTATTCCTCCTCATCCCTCTCTTCCTCTCTCTCTCTCTCTGTTGTCCATATTTATTTTTATATGAAAAAGATTTCCTCTCTCTCTGTACCTCCGTGTGTGTGTAGTCAAGAAGAAAGGAGACACTCGAAAAGTTGTCGAGCAGCACAGCGGCATCAATCGGACATTCTCAACTCTACGTCTACCTTTGACTTCTTAGCGAATTTTTCAAAGTCTTTGTCTTTCACGAGTGCATTTTAATTGGCGACAATTAAAAAAACTTTGTAGGATGAACATCCACCCGAAATATGTTTTCAATTCAACTTGTCAAGCATAACTTTGTCTACTCAGTTGTCGTGTGCGTGTGTGTGTGAGGGGTGGATGGAAAAAGTCATAGATTTTCTTACCCTAGGACAGGGAATGAGGGTTGATCAGGGAATGAGGATGACGAGGGAGGAAACGTTGGCTGAGGGTTTCTTAAATTCGGGGTGGATTCGGTGAGGGGCGTTGGGGCGAGATTTTCATATATTTATATTTATCTCTCTCTATCTCTCGTGACATGTGACTAGTCCTCATTAATTCTAATTTCTGTATGGAAAGGGTAGGTTAGGGCTGGTTTACATGGGACGAAATTAGAATTTATTTTGCGTCCTCATTTCTCTTGTTGCCGTGTCATGTCATGGAATATATGGAATATGGGGTGTCGCCTTTTTTTAACCCTCTCTCAAAATTCATGACGAGTTCAGAATGTATGTGTGTATGAAGTGGTTGGTTGGCGGGTTGGGTTTTCAACATGCATAAATATTTGGTGAATTCTTCGTGCCGTTTTGGTTTTTTTTCAAAATTGTATCACGAATTTTCTTTTTCGTTCTATTCTATGATATGATTTATAGAATTTTAGTTTATTAAATTTAATGTCATAATCATATTGTCAGATTTATTGATTATTTTTAAAGGTACAAAGAATTTGTACTCAGCTTCGGGTTAACTTCTAGTTAAAATGTATAAGGGTGAAAGTCTGTCCTTTATTCTCTAAAATTACAACCAACATTTTGGAATGAAGACCAAAGTCTCAAAATAATATTTCTTTGTCTCATTGTTTTTAAAAAAGTTAATAAGTTTCAGGAAATTTCGTTGTAACTGTTCATTATTTTTCAAAAAAATATTTCAGTACTGTTTTGCAATTTGAATCAAATTTCTACCTACTTCAAAGTCACTGAAAGATTGTAGGCAAAAATTTACAAATCCTTGCTAGAGTTCATTGACAAGTAAGAACGGTTTTTTCTAAAATGAATGCAAGGGACGTGGGTACTTGATATTTTCCCCATTTGGATGGAAGTAGGACTTTTAGTTCTGTAATATTGTTCTGGAGAAGAATATGACAGGAGAGGAGAGGGAGTGGGAGGAATATGTGGAGGAATAAAATAATTCCATTAGATAATGTCGAGGAAAGTTAGAGAAAATAGGAGAGAGGAGGAGTCGCCAAGGAAGACTGTTGTAATGGGAAATTGTGAAATGGTAAGTTCAGACTCATGTTATTGCATTGGGAGGGAGAGTGGAGAGGACGATGGAGGAGTCTAGTGTCTAGGAGGATGGGATAGTCTAGAATTTTGTGTGTGTAGAGTACAGTGGAACATCTCTCTCTTCACCATCGTTCACAATGTGTAGTTGGGTAGTTTTTTGGTGTGTGTCTGTGTGTGGAGGTACTCTACTTTACTCCTAGTTCTAGTAGGCTGGCTGGCTGGATCTCTGTCTTTTTTCTTTGGTCTATGTGTGTGGAGTGAGAGAGAGAGAGAGAGAAAAGAGAGGAGAGAAATACGGAGAAGGGAAAAGAGCGAATGGCTGCCAGTCTGACTGGCTCCCAAAGTCCCAGATTGCCAAGCTAAAAGGAAACAAGAGCAAAAGAGGAGGAAGAGGAGGACGACTAAGAGGAGTCGAGGCATTGGGAGCAGAAGCAGCGTATTGAGCTCTTCTCTTCCTCTCTCTCTTCTCCTCTAACTCTGTGAAAACTCTCTTCTACTTCATACAATGTCTGTAGAGTGCCATGGTCCTCGTGGCAACACCAAACGGCACTGGCACTGGCAGTAGCAGCAACCAGCCAAAATGAAAATGCGCTGGTCTGCTCAGTTCCAAACGAAACTTCATATTATTATCGTCATCCTCTTTCTCTAGACTCTCTCTCTCTCTGGTCCCTCCGACTCCAATGTTCAACCGAAGGACAAGCCTGCCTGCCTCTCTTTCCCTTTTCGTCGAAATGAAAATGCAATGCAGGATGTGGGAGACGTCGTTGCCGCCCGCCACCGTCAAATCAACTCCGAAAAGCACCACCATACACCATCCACGACTCTCTCCCTCTCTCTTCTCCTCCCTCCTCTTTCAGTAGATGGGACTTTTCCCCGCTTTTTCAACTTCCACATTCTCTCCCCAAAAAAATTTTTAGAGAGAGAGAGGAAAAACTATGCTTGCTCGTTTTTTCCTCGTGCTTCTCCTTCTCTGTCGTTCTTTTCCTCCACCTCCGCCTTTGCAATGCTCCTTTTGAACACGATGTGCTCCGCTGTAGGAGTCGTGGCAAAAGGAAAAGAGAAAAGAAGCGGGAGGGAAAAATTTAGAGAGTCGACGACAGTCTGGGAAAAGAGACGTAATTTCCTTTGCTACCCAAGTCCAAAACGCTGCCAAAGTTGCTGTACTCTTGTTGTAGGTGGAAAGAAGCGTTCTTCTTCTCTCTTGTTAAAATGATGTGGGATGGAGGGAGGGGAATGTAGAGAGGATGAAATTTTGAAAATGAAAACTTTGAAATTTTCTACTCTAGTTAGTAAAGAGGGTGGGGTGGGTGGCTTTTTAGGAGAGGCAAGGGAAAGAGTTATCCAGGAGTTTTTGTGTGGGTGGAATGAACAGAGACAGAATGACATTTTCATGCAAATGTGCTTATAACAATGGGACGCTGCGTTAATGGCTTCCCTGCTTCCTTCCCACTTTAGTTTTTTAAATAAAAAAAAATTACACTGCATAATTTTTTATTGTTTGAATTCGTATTTGATGGAAAATTTTACAGAATTTTTGAATGATCTGTCGTTGAATTGTGGTCAGATTTACAATCCAAAATAACCAAAGTGTGACTAGAGAAAATTCTGATGGACGGAAACAGTGGAAAAATAATAATAAAGATGAATAAATGTTTTAATGTATTTTCTCAAGTTGTGGAAAACATTTGAGTCCATATTTCTCCATCGTCATTTATGAACAAAGGAGTAGAATGAAGTGAGTCACTTTGACACAGTGAAAACCTAAACTACAGAAAGGAGAATGTAAGACTGAAAATCATTTAAAATCATTTGACACTTATTTTAACTTGACGCAATTAACTTGACTGTAAATGCGTCGAATTTTTAACAAGTATCAGCTGAGTCTAATAAAAATTGAATTAATTATTTAGTATGGACTTTATTCTCCAAATTAATAAATACAACATTTTTTCAACACTAATTTTGGCGTGCACATTTATGAATAATGTAGGACACTAGTAAATTCACATTTAAAAACAAATTAAATCATCATTTTACTTGGTTCTTAACACTAGTCAAAATTTGAAAAATTATGAACCATACTAAATGTCAGTTTGAATTTTTTGTGACAAAAGTATTGAAACCTTCTCATAAATTCTTGCAGTACACAGACAAACTGAAAAATGACATGAGTAAAACTACGCTTCTTAAAAATGTCTCTAAACAACAGAAGCGTTGCAAGTTGCAACTGGAAAAGAAAGCAGCTTTCCTGCCCCCCAAAACACTCCAGTTGAGAGGAGTCAGAGGCTGTGGGGACAAATTTGAACATTGTTTTGAATTTGGAAAATGAATTTTCACTAAACTCCCTAATGAACAATGATGAAAATGGAACATGAAAGGGTCTTCATTTCATCCAAAACTCTACCGTCTCTTTTTCTAAAAATGTCAAATTTCAAGACTCATCATCAAAAATGTTTCTCCAGAAAATTTCTCCAAGAGTTCCCTTTAACTTGCAAATGAATTTGTGGACACACACATCCACACATGAATATCCATGCACAGTCAAAGGGAAGAGAGGAGAAGGACGCTGGTGATTTTTAAAAAGCTGGACAAAAAAGTTAATAAACATGATGGGAAGGAGGAGAAGGAATCCCGTTTGTTGTTTGTACGATGCTGTGTGTTTCTACTGAAGAAAGAGAGTCCAATTATGGACTGTATCTTTCTCTGAGGAGGAGAGAGGGAGAGGGGAGGATGTGGCAGAAGAGGACAAGTCGTCAAATATTATGGTTGATTTGATTCTGGGCAACAAGACGAGAGAGGATGCAAAAGGGAGAAGAAGAGGAGACTGTGGAGGCGGCCAACGACTTTTTGCCGCTCTTCTTCTCCTCCTCCTCTCTCTCTCTCCTTTTCTTGTGTTCTTAGTAGAAGTTGAGGACTGTACAAAATATACAGCAACTAAAGCAAAAGCACGGCAAAAAGCAAGTCCACCACGAACTCCACCACCTTTTCCTCTCAACAACAACACACACACACACAACATGGTAAAAATGTGCTTGTATGAGTCTCCCTATGTGTAGTGTGTGTGTGTGTGTGTGTTGCTGGTGCTGTGTACCACGGGAACCTAGCAACCAAGGAAATAACAAGCTGTTCGTGCCACTCATTCCATGGAAAGATTTACAAACTTTTTTTTGAAAGAAAGCACAAGAATTTCTCTTATTCTTCCTTTTTTCCCTTTTTCCTTCTGACCAAATCGTACAGAAATGCGAACCAAAAAATGAGGATGAGGACAAGAGAGAGCCCTACATTCCAGGATGGAGATGCAGAGAGATCCTCTCAGACTATGCCATGCCAATGGCATGTTTAACAATAAGATGTCATGTGATATGGGCTACGGCTACTACTCTACTCTCAAGGTAGAGACTCACTCTCATCTAAACACACAAAAAAGAGAGCCATTTACAATCGTCGAAAAAATCCCATTCTTGAAAATGGACTGGTATGGCATACACATACACACCTGAATCTCTGTTCCCAACTGAGAGCGAAGGAATATTGAGCATTTGGTTTGGTCTCTCTCTTGGATTTTACCATCACATTCCCACAGCCAGAGAATGAGTCTGTGTGTGTCTGTCTCTTCATCGTCTGATGGAAGGAGAGAGAATAGTGTGGGTTCATAAGGCAGGTAATGTAGGGAAGAATTCAAATAGCCCCGAAGTCATGCGTGTGTCCAGTTCTCCAAGTTTCTCTCTTCTCCTTGTCTTATTTCTAGCCGACTTTGTCTGCAGTCAAAACAGAGACGGACTTCTTTCACTCTTTACTTTGGAAAATTGTGAAAGAGAAGTTTTTTGGAAATTACAAATAAAATTTTGATTCATCTTATGGAAAATTTGGTACAAGTGTAGTATGTGATCTGGCCACCACTTATTGGTGCAGTATGTGATCCCAGGTAAAAAAATGTGATCCGGGGGTGACGTGAGAAATAAACGATATTATACTCGGAGAATATTATAATTTGCTTTGCATGAAGTTAAAGCATGAATTCTAATGAGAATTATT
>WJFB01000094.1:0-107192 GCA_009870185.1 Pygmarrhopalites habei
GGAGGGGTTATCTTGTACATTATTCAACGTAATAAAATCAAAGTCGTGTTTTCAGACTTCCATTTAACCTTTTCATCTACCTTTATGGTGGGGGGTTACAACCAAATTCTCGACTAAAGAGTTATTATGTTGCTCAAGAATTGAAATGTGTTTAAGATTTTGTCGTGTCTTTTCGTTTACTGGAGGATGAGAGAGTGTCTGTACAAGAAAAAAAATGGATTGAGTGTTTTTTCTACTTACATTTTTATTTGTTTATCATTGTCTCTTTACATTTAATAATGCCTAGCAAAGGTATGATAATGTTCATCTTCACAATTTGGAATGAGTCATTTTAAAAGTTTTTTTTATTAATACTTTATCATTGTAAATGTCCAACAGTTGCATTATAGGTAGCAAAAAGAAGTTTAATGCACTTTGTCTTTATCTTCTATTGTTGGTTTTTGTGTGTACTCTTTTATCATTATTTGTTTTGGATTTCCTTTCGAATGACTCAATTAATCAGTTTGTATGATGGGATGTGTCATGTGAAAACAACATACTGAAGAATTTTCAATTTAATTAGTACGTCATAGAGAAAGATTTGAGAGGTCGATATAATTGGGAGGATTGTAAAGTCTAGAACAAGTTTTTGTTTGTACGTAGAGAGCAAGTGATACATTCTAGCAAATCAGAGGAATCATACTATGGTGTTATTATGTTATGGAGATACATTAAGGGGATTTATGATTTTCATTATATTTCTCCAAGTTCAAAGGTATTAATTCATAATACTAAGATTTGTTTGATCCTTCGGATGAGACCGATTAAAGATTGTGGAATTGTGGGGAGAGAAGGAGGGGCAATGATCAGACTATGTATTTTACAAAAGAAGAAAATGTGATTCATTTTTTGGATGGGGTGGGTGCGTGTGTGTCGGGTATGTGAGGTTGTGGAGGAAGGAGACTGATTATATTATTTCACCTTAATTTGATGGTTCCTTGCTTCCCAGACCCATTCCCTATTACATCCTTCCCGTGCCCTTAAGGATAATCCAACCATCGTCTTTTTCCTGTCCTCCCTTCCCGCTGACTTTTGGGTTTTCGGGTTTTCTACCCTCAGCTTTCCGCTCCTGAATGTAATTTTCTTGTTGAAGACGGAGCTCAAGTCAAGGAATGAAAAATCTTGATTTCAGTCCCACTCCCCACACACTTTTCTCTCTCTCTCTCTCTCTCGGATTGCAAATGGCCTCTGCCTGAGCAAACTCGGCAGAAAAAGAGTTTGCCTGGCTTTGTGACTAGTAGGTCATAGCCATATGATTTCCGAAATATATGTAGAGAAAGGAGTACATACATGGCAACGGTTTAAACGTTCAGTGTAACCGGGAAGGATTGTTAAGGAGGTGTAAACTTGGTAGTTTTTTTGGTGAGTGTATTTTTTATTTCGACTCAGAATGTCTGATGTGCAATTTAGGAGAACATGGAATGCAACGATTTGTTTGCATGATGTAAATTCCACTCTCATGTCACACACACACACACTCTCCACTCTTTCTACTCCAGGCACACACACATCCAGCGTATAAATGTGTGGAGTATAGAATGGAAGAGGAAAGTGTTAAACCCTGGATTTGTTTGTGTGTAGATATTCCTTCTGAGCACACATAATAATGTGGTTATAATCAAATTTAGTTGCGGTCAAAACATATTTAGACAATTTGTGTGAGTGGTTTCCTTTTCTTAATTACATGCCAGATTAAAAATCCTACACTCTATTATTAATGGAGTTTGTGTGTGTGTGTGTGTATTTATATATATGCTACACGGTTTGTAGAACACACAGTCTCTCCGAAAACAAACCGTCGATTAGTTTTCAAGCCACCACCTTCGTCTTCTCTCTCACTCCAGCATACAGCGTCGTGTGTGTGTATGTGGACTGTTGATGGCTACGGGTATAGCTCTTATAATCTTGGATTTGATTGTGAATTTACTAGGATTATAATTACTAAGGGAGAATGATTTTGCATTCTCTCTTCAAAGGGGAGATGAAAAAAGTAAGATCGGATCTACTGCAACGCCAACAACCGATCAGAGTAATGTATAAAGAAAACCACTTTTATTTTCGTGCACAGCCACTAATTGTGAATTTGTTAAGTAGTCTCTTTAGTTAATACGGCGTCTGCTATTGTGTGTGTGGTGTAATGAGGCCTAATAATAAGAATAAAGCCTAGGAGTAACAGAAATCATCTTGTCTAATTAAAAATCCGAGAAAAATTTCATCTCATTTTTACTGGTCATCCTCATTGCCTGTCTGGCTGCCGCCGTCTATTTAAGACAATGTGCGTGCGTGTGTCTGATCACTTTGAGTTTGGGTATCTGTACGCATTGCGGTGATAAAACTTTTTCTCTCTCTTTTTGTGTCTGAGCGAAGGACTTAAACGCGGCTAATATTTTCACTTAATTAATCATGATTCAAAATTAGAATACATACATATCCATGTAAATGTAGGCACTTTGAGCTGTGTATGTAGTTGTGGCTGGAGTTTATGTGGGTGAGCGAAAAATAATTGCTCGTCACACATACATAAAGTACTGGGGGGGGGACTGGATGGGGATACTAAATTAGGACAATATTCTCCACGTAGTCTCCTTATTACTATGTTATAGGGAGATATATTTACGGGTAGATAGATAGACTCATAATAATTTTGGATCCTTCCCTATACATAAATGTGTGGGAGAGAACACAGACAGCTCGGGTGTTTGACACTGCTGTGTGTGTATGTGCGTGTACACACGTATTTACAGGAAGGACAAGGGAGAGTTGGTGTGTAATCCTTTCGTCGGTGTTTAAAAGTTAGTCAAGTTTGCACCTGCTCCATTGTGATAGTGTGTATCGATGCTGGATTCATACACACACACACGTTATGTGTGTGCGTGTATATGTAGAGCAATAATTTATCATAACCTGCGTAATTTAAATCAACGAGGTAAAATCCCACCTGGCTTTCTACTCTCCAGTCAAATCCTCAGAGGCATCAGAGAGAGAGAGGAGCCTAGTTTGAATTTAACAAGAGAATATTTCTCTCTCTCTCTCGTGTTTTACTCATACTTCCTCAGGACACACACACATGATCTAGTGTGGAGTGAGGAGACTGGATAGGTTAATGATGGCTTGGCGGCTCCCACCAAGAAGCTGTAGAAAAGCGGCAGAAGACTCGCTCTCTCTCTTTCTCTCGATATAGTAAAGACAAAGTCAAAGCCGACCAAAATATCATCTTGATGATCATACAAACGAATGACGAATGGTTGTTCCTTCCCCTCCTCTCCTCTCCTCTGTCCCTGTACTCCGTTATTAGGGATGTAGACTGTGGGTAGTTTACACTTGAGCGAAATTAGGGGATGAAAGACACTCCTCTATTCTTCTTCTCCTCTCACCCCAAAGTTTATGAGAGTTCAGTGTTGAGTCTGAAGACAGGGACAGGCAGTCACCCTTGAGGGTTTGAAAAGGAGAGAGAATGAAGGGGGAATGCGGTAATGAAAATCAATTAAAAAGGTTTTTCAGTTTGGAAGGTGGGAGAGAGAGGGAGAAATAGGAGTTGGGGTTTGTATGGAAGTCTACAGGCGCAATTTATAATGAGAATAAAAGGGGATTTAATCGCAAATAGAATGCGTAATGTGGAGGAGAATGCAAGGCTACAGTCTGTGAGAACTGTTATATTATATTATGTGGATGGAGAGGGAAAGAACGAAGGAACCACCGACGACTTGGTGAATTGGGACGAGTTTCTATGGAGAAACTGGAGTTAAGTTGAGAGTATGTGTGTAGCCTAGCCTCCCACGTAACATCGTGTGTATACCTATACGTGCATAATGCGTACCCCCAACGCAGTCGACATTGTCGGTGCGTTTCTCTTGATAGTAATCTCATTGTAGATCTTATTGTATAAAGTGTCTATAGATAGGTAGGTTGAGGTACGTGTGTTATATGAATACATCCTTGAACTTGACGCCTTTACACACAGGGACACATACAGAGGCATTATAGTCCAGGACGCCGGTGTTCAAGAAAATGAAGAGAAAAGGAAAGGATTCTCAAGTTACCTATTCCTTCTCAACATTTCCAACTTTACAAAAGAGAGATAGAGAACAAATTTTTTCCGAATGAATTTCCATACGATATGTCATATGAAGTGTGTTTTAAAAACCGTGTTTTGAAACTCATCATTTCATTTCATATTTGAATTTATTCACATTAAGGAAATGACATTTATAAGAATGGAATTTGAGTATTCTTGTTTCTTTAAAAAATTAATTGCAATGTTAATTTATGATCTTCTACTGTAGACATTTTTTAGAAAAATTCAATCTACATTTTCATTATGGCTTTTGACACACAGTACTTAATGTGCAAATATGAAAGTTCAAATGTCAAAAAGAAGTTTGAATATGTATTAAATATTCTATTCCAACTTCCTTGGTGTCGGATTTTGACTTTGAGGATTTACGATGTTCATTTAGAGTAACAAAGCTGGCTAAAGGCTACTAAAAAGTAGTAAATGTCGTGGAGACATATGAAATGGTATCATTTGACTCTGTCCTCATCTCCTCTCATTCCTCCTCCCCCTCTCACCCCTCATTCTCCTCCCACATAATGGGGGGGGGGGGGGGGGGGGGAAGAACCGGCCTAGGAAAATGCGCATCGATAAGTGGATATAAATTTGGAACAAAAACCCTGGGTATTGTCTAAGTGGGGCTGGATCCACAATAGCCTTGGCTACACCAGGGAAGGATGGTGTGTGTACAGTCATAAATGTTGCCATTTGTAAAATATTGTTACAATTTATAAGTCCCACCGACACTCCACTGTGTATGTGTGTTCGGTGAGATGGCAAAGGGAGATATGGACTGGAGGGTAAAATAATGTAGTACCTGAGCATGATGTCATAAAGTATGAGGAGTATAAAGGAAACACACACATTGGAGTTTGGATTTCATTTCATTTCTATGCGTGTTCACTTTGGGTGATGTGAGATGGTGGTAGAAAATTATTATATACTTTAAGTACTCGTGCGTGCAAGGGAGCGGAATGAATACACATGTATATGTACACGTATTTCTAGCAAGTCATAAACAGACGAGACTGGAAATACTCGTCTCTCACGCTCACTTTACACGTATTTTCCTTTTATCATGTTCCCTTCCTCGAACAAAACGACGAATTCTGCTTTGTGTGCTTTTTGGGGGAGAGAAGGAAATTTTGCAAAATGTTCATGACATTGTTTTTGCACTATTTAAAATTTACTGAATGTAATAATTATTTAAAAATGAAACGAGGGGTTTGGATTTCAGAGGATCCTCAGTCCTCGTCCTCACCCTCATATATGGAATAATAAGTAGCATGGACAGAATTATGGCGATTTTAAATGTGAATTGGAAAAATGATTTGTTGTAGACTATGTATGAGACGTTGTGACTCACTCTCTCTTCATCTTTCAAGGAAGTAACTTTTGAAATTTGTGGTATATTTTTTGAAAAGTTCCTAGAAGACGACAGGTTTTTGAAAGAGAGGGAAAGTATTCAACTGAGATTCGAATAGAATAATTTTGCCAGACATTTCTCTATATAAATTCTACTCTCCCTCTTTCTCTCTCTCTCTCTCTTTATATTATAGTGTGGTTGTGGATGAATAGAAAATGGTCTTTCTGACGGTTGATGTGTTATGGGAGTCGTGAATGGACGCACTGTTGGTCTTCTGGTTTAATCCTGTACTCACTTAGAAAAGTAAGCAGGTTTCTTCCTCTCCATGTCTACATACACACACTTTGTATTATGGATATATATACAAAGAACCACCTTTAAATTCTTGAGGCGTCTGCCACGAGCTTTCCCTTTTGGTTTGTTTGGTTCGCTGGATGGATCGGCGGCCGTGGTACATTTTCGGTTTAGATTTGAAGTTAAAACTGAGGGCTTTTCCATTCTACCTCTCTCTCCCTCTCTTCACTTTCTCTGTTGATTCTTCCAAAAACCTGACTGTTATATGTGTGTGAGAGCGGGGGAGGAGGGTGTAGGTACTCTCCAGACTAGTTTTATATAATGTATGACTACGCACATACTCCGCGTGTACTGAAATTGGCTTGGTGAGAAAATCCATGTTAACTGAATTACCACAAGGGGATTAAGCACAATGCATTCGGAAATATTTTCCACGGAAAAGTCGAGCAAGGCTTGTGACTAGTGAATGGCCGTTTGAAACCGAGTCACGTCTTGAGCAGAGAGGCTTTATGGCAGCCTCTTCATACTTTCCTCTTTCTCTCTCCCCGCTTTTTACTGGGCTTCCTCCTCATCCTTCTCCTCCTCGTCTGCCTATGGGCAGAGTCAAGGCATCAAGGAAGAGTCATCTCATCTTCTTTTTTACACACACGCAGTCTTATTTTCATTTCATTTGATGCGTTGCCATGGTTGGCTCACTTGCCGTTCACTAACTCAGACTCCTTGTTTAGCTTGGCCTACCTTACCTCTTTCCCCCATGGGGTATGTGCGTACGTGGAAAAGAAAGGGATAGTGGCACTACACTGGTAGCGCTGTGTAGTTTTTAGTCTTATTTAAATCCCATGGAAAAAATAGAGTTATGTACAGAACATTGGGATTGTCTGGAGGGAGCGTCGGGATATGCCTCCACTACAACACACACTGTGCTTGTAAAATTTGGCTTTTTTGATTTGCAAGTTACTTTTCAGTATGTCGGAATGTGCCTGATTTGTATCTCCTGGCATTTCCATGGTGTACATGCAAATGGAAACGTTCCATTTTGTGAACCATGAGAACATCTGAAGAAGAAAGAGACGTACATTTATGCTGACCGCGTATTTTCGTGGGAAATTCCCTACTACTACTTATATAATACTTTAGTATTGTCAAGGTGACCAAGAAGTAAAAAGAGAAGAGGATAGAGTCATTAGAATTTTGAGCAGCGAGTTTAGACATGACTCTTCACATCGTCTATAATTGTAGGTGAAAGTTAGGGTGGTTGTAAAGAGGATGTTGATCTATTCAACTTTTGATTGACGGCCTTTGAACTTACCGATTCCCCACACTCACCCTCTGCACACACGTATAACACAACAATCATCACCATGATCGGCATTTTTTGCTTCATACCATGACTCTTTACTTTGCCAAAGACTTGTCGCTCTTCTTCTTCTTGTGTTTGGATTGTCGGTGCAATATGTACTATGCACAGGTTGTCAGACTGCGTTGCATTACTTTGGCATGTTTTTTCCCCTGATGATGAAGATTTAGATTAAGAACTTGTTTCACCTTTCACTCAAATAAACAATGTAAAAGCGACGAGTTTAATTCACTAGTACATTGGATTATCCAAGTGTACACGATAAGATGTGACAGTGCAAAAATTTGAATACGAAATTAATCAGGATTGGTAGTTACATGATCAGTTTTGAAATCATACATGAAAAATTGGTGTACAACCACATTTTCAAAACAAGGTTAGTCCGGTGAGTGGACTAGTGAGTATTTTAATGTGTGTGTTAGTGGTAGTACAATTAATTTGCATAATTGGTGATTACTCAAGAAAATATATTTAATTACATAATATTATATAATTTTTCCATGTCAAACTGACACGATGAACGTACATGAAGGTGAGATTTTAACCACGCAGGAATTTGGCTCAATAAGAAAAAAAACTGTTTAATTATCCGTTCGTCGTACACTCAAGGGTTGGTTGACAGTTGACGAGTTGGTGGGCGGAGATTGGCCTTTCATCTGCATATATTTTTTCTCATTTCAAACTTTTCATTTATTTTGTCCATGTACTTCGATGCGTGTGTGTGTGGGTGTGACTGGAGCAGATCTTACTTTGGGATTGTCTAAACTCTCACCGACTAACGTGTGTGTGTGGTGCCAGTCGTCATTGAGGTTTCCAAGACCAAGTTGTGTGTGGTATGTACATGAGTATGAATGTACAAACATTGGATGGTGGATGGTTTCTCAGTGTGAAATTGATTGCGTAGACACACACTCTTTGTGAGCCAGGATTTGAATGTAGAAAGACTTGTAAAATTCGGAAAAGGCTTGTGCAGAAACTTTGAGTTTCCGACTCATGTACACACACACACACTTGGCATCATCTTGCCTCGCCTCATGTAAATAACTTGGAGACACCCAGAACACAGACTACATGGAAGAGCATGGCGGCTTCCGTAGCTTGACTCCCGTTTGTTTGGAAGCCACCTCGTGTCTTCCACGACTCTACACACTATGTACACTACTGTGTACTACGGGCGAGGGTGGTTATCATTATGTTAGGTGAATTTCATCACATCGGTCTCTGACACGAGTCCTCCCAACATGTGGTCCTCCTCCCCCTCCCAATATCACTTGGTATGCATAGATGATCTATGATCATCACCACCCTCTCCTCCTTCTCTCTATACAGAGGCCCAGCCGCGTCAAATGTCGACTTGTATGAATGATGTGGTTCTAAACTACGCGCTCCCAAAATGCACAATATCCACACAATTTTTGACTCATACCGTATGCCACCTTACAAAGGAACACGAAGTTTTGATTCTGCTGAATTTGCTAAAAATTTTTGAAAAATCCATAACCCTCGCTTTGTATTGGATTTGATGAAAATAAACAAATTAAAATAGGATGACCACAATGATCAATATGAAAGATTAGGCACAGGAAGAAGGAGGAGACACGGTATTTCATGTTGTCAAGAGCATGATGGAGATGCAAAAACGGACAGTACATACATGTGTATGTACATACTCAATCATAATGATCACACATGCACACTTTTCAGCCCCTTGTCATGTGTGTGTGTGTCTGGGCACAGACTGTGCGGGTTGTTGTTGGGACGGATCTTCAGTTGGTAATCATTCAAATGTCACTCCATGCTCCACGCTTTTGGACACTGTGGGGGCGTGACTCCCCCCTGACTTGACTTTTGAATCAAAATCTCGAGTGGTTCGCTACAAAATACGTTCTGACTGTACGGACATGTGTGTGTCTACATACAGGCTGGAATTTCAGTTTTGGGGTTTGACTAAACACGCGTGTGCTAGTGTGCTTAGGAGAAAGAATTTCATCACACAATTTAACACGCTTGACTAGGATTTTGAGGAGATTTAGCGAATACAACATTTGTTTGTTTGTAAAAAATTTCCTATTATAGGAGCAAATTATGTGAATATTTCTGGTTTAAAACAAAAATGAAATATTTATTTAAATATTTGAGAGTCCATTCGGAAAATGGTTCAATGAAAAAGTAATCATCCTTGCAGACTCTTTTCAAAACGAATAAAAAAAGTCACACAGAGAAGCAATGAGACTCAATTTGTCTCTTTGTACTGTAAAGTTTCAAAATGAATTTCCTATTCATCTTAACTGGATATTTCTCTCTCTCTCCCACACACATACACACACAGTTGTATGTGTTAAAATTGATGAAACATCTGTTGAAAGTGACTTCACACATGTGTATACATACGAAGCCTGTAACGGCTCCAACTTTTTTTGCAAGACAGTTTAATCATGTTATTATAAATGAGCGTTTGGGTGGAGTCTCAACTTGGCACACACAATTCCCGCTATTTGTAATGGCGTGATCTTGATTTCTTTTCACATGTACACGTGTGTGTGTGTGTGTGGATACACAATTTTAAAAAAACGTCATGATCTCTCTTGCTGATTTACCAAACTAAAGAGCTTGGTAAAAGATAAATTTCCTCAGCTGTTTCTACAGCATGCCACAGCAACTCTCTCTCTCTCTCAGTTTTTATCAGAAAGTTGCGGGAAAATGTACTATTTTTTGTTCGGTGAGTTCATTTCATTGCGTGCAAATGTGAACTCTTGTTGTTGTGCTCTATCTTTGTGTGTAAAAAATACAAAGTTTGCATGCCACATTCACAAGTTTGAATTCCCCGTTCCTTCTTCCTTCTCTCCTCTCCAACACACACACCCACCTTCATTCTAGAAAGTTGTTCACCATTCCCCCCACCTCTCTTTCCACTCTTTCCATTTATCCTGACATAAAAAGATACTGGCAACAAGTTTGTTTTTGACTATGTCAAACACAAGAATTACGAGGTACAACTATAATGTAAAATTGACTCATTAATCCCCCTTTATTTTAAAAATCATAATTCAGAAAATGATTAAATTCCAACCCAACATCAAAATATCCTAGACTTACTATCATGGAGAAAGTAAATGAGGAAAATTTCATCAAAACAAGTTCCACACTTTGACGGATCTCCTCCTCTCTTCCAAGCTCTTTAGTCCACATCTGAATTAGAGTGGCGTGAGAAAGAGTCGTGAAAATTTCTTCATCAAATTTATTCCAGCCTTTCATACCCACACAAAATGAAGCACAGCTTACAGCAGAGTAGAGATAATCATGTGTAGATTATTTGCACACTCTGCCCGAAATTTAGCAAAAACTTTTACAATCCTGCCTAATATGATGAGAGGAGATTTTAAGAAAAAATTGGGCTTTCTCTGTCCTCTCCTTTTTACCTCCTGCCTCTCTCGACCCGTTTGATATTCTTGCATCAAATTATGTAATTGAGGTTTGCTCAGAATTCTGTGGAAAAAACTGCTCATGGTGCCCCTGTGTGTATGTTTGTGTGAAGGATACAGAAGTGAGGAAGATTGTTGCATTTCAGCAAGAGAAGAAGGGAGTGACGGAGGCGAGGCGTGAAAGTCCTTTTTTGTTTGACGGAGAGGCTGTAATGGTATGGCGTGGTAGATGGTTTGTTTTTGGCAATTCGGCCTTCTTCACGTGTTCCAAGTTGGTCCGTTTGGAATGTGTGAGAGAAAATTCTTAGTTTGCACTCTCCCTCAGCCTTTTTCCCCTGAGAGACATGGAGAGTGGCTTCATTCCTATACCTGAGTCTACTATAAATGTGGGACTGTGTGTGTGTTTGGGTTGTACGTGTATTTGACTGGTGGGCTAATGTGGTTGGGTGGAGGATGGAGGAGGAGAAGAGGAGTCTTTTTAAAAGACCAAAAATAGTGATTCAAAACGTGCTAATGTTCCTCCCCGTACTAACTTTACACTTACATGAGTCCAATTAATTCCACCAAGAGTTTAGCACACGACGAAACCGTTTGATTCCCTCTTTCCATGTCTGCACACACTCTCTCGCTCCACAGTGGAGAATAGGAAAGACGGAGAAAGAGAGAGAGAGAGAGAGAGAATAGAGTGTGTGAGAAGAGAACGGAGGGGGTTACTTTTGCTATCACCACGTCGGCCAATACTCAACTCCATTATTTTCCGGATAAATTGAACCACTGAACCAAGGACTGGTTAATTGATTAAGGTGTCGATTATGTGGGACTCTTTGGGGAGGGTTGTAGTAAAGTTAGAGAGAGAAAGGGGGAGTTTTTATGGGGGCACTAACTAGGGGGCTTTCCAATGCTTTCTCCAGCATAAATTCCATTGATTACCTTTCTCTCAAAAAAATTTCCGAATAGAATGTTGTGACCAAAATTTATTTATTTCCTCCTCAATCACAAGTTCATCATCATTTCAGATTGTGAGTTGCCTCTTCGCATGCATCATCTAGATTGATAATCCTCATTCCCATGTTTTTTAGATGAGGATTTCCCAGGCAAAAGTACAAATATTTTTTTTTGTTAATTTGCAAATAATGCAAAAAAAGGGTGAGAGAAGAATCGATTTGAAGCAGAAAGTGAGAAGAATGAGGATGCGAGGGTGTGTTTGTGCGTAGGGAAATAGTTGGAATTCAAATACAGGAAATATGCAAGGGATGGATATGTACATAAAATTTTGCCACTAACTTAAGAGGTTAAAAGGCAAAATGATTAGAGAAGAAGGGGAAAGGAGAGAGAGAGAGGGTCTTTCCCTTTTCCCCCTTTTGTGAAGAAAGTGCTTTCATGTATAAGTATGTGTGTGGTGGGGGTTGCCACGAGTTTTCTCCTGCAGTTGATGTTATAGTGTCATTCATTATGAGGGTGATAAATGAGCGTCAGAGCTGCCGTTGAAATGCCTTTATGGGTGCAATTGATTATGGGCTTGTCGTCCCGACTAATACTCGGGTGAGGGAAAGTTGAAACTACAATCTCCTTCCTTTACCCCCCTCCTCCACATCCACTCTCTCATACATACATCCACCCATACATAAGCGGACAGACAATACAACTGTGTGCCATTACGATTACGTACTTGAGGTTATTGCATGTGAACAGAGAGACGTTCTCTCTCTCTCTTTCTCTATCTATAGGAGTATCATTGTACTGGAGGAAATACAAAGGAGAGAGAAAGAGAGAGCACTTACAACGATTCTCTGCTCAAACTATTAAGATAGACTTGGTCTTTCAACTCTGCCTCCATATAATTCATCCTTGCCATTACATTACCATCCTTCCTGTGTCCGCCAATGATGTAATATTCTCTCCGTCTTCCGACAGTTTCTTGTAAGACTGAAATTCACACACACACGCCCTTCTCTACCAGCTAAAAGGAACTGGTCACAGACGTCCACCGTGGTCATGTAAGGAGTGAGCCAACTTGTAGGAGCAGTTGAAAATTGACTCTCTTTCTATCATCATGGGGTCATTCCACATGTAATGCCACATAATGTGATGGAGGATATGAAGCGCAGTGCGCTACTTGCTTTGTGTGTGTGTGGAATTGCATGATATAAGTCCTCTCAGAGCATTTCGAATGTGAGAAAATGCATTGAGCTTAGGAGGGGGTTGTGGATGTGCAATGTTCATGATCCATCCATGACTCTTCTTATATCCATTAGACACAGAAGCTAATCTTGCGGAAAATATTTGAGAATGTTGCTCTTACAGCAGCTGGTTGTAAATGCAAGGCGCCAACTACACACACGCACAGAGAATGTGACTTCCAGCCTTATGTTTCTTAATCTTTCACACACACAATGTTGTGAAGGGATATTGAGAAGAGGAGGGGATGGAGAAGATGTAATTGGGAAATTAGATAGGAGAGAGAAAGTGAGTTCACATTGTAGAATGAAATGAGAATAGTCGCATGATTTAACAAGTTGGGAATGGCGGATCCTGAAATTTGTTTTTATCATCATTTGTACATTGTAAAGTGCTGGTTGCTCCACTTTGTCCTTTCTCTTTCCTGGGTTGGAATTCTCGTGTCTCCAGCATTTATCTCTTGCTCGTCAGGGATTTTGACTATGAGGTGGAGGAGGAGGCCATGTACATTATGAGTTTTAATCGGACTCCCATAATCTGGCATACAAGACGAGAATCAGCAGTTTAAATTCACTTGCCTCTCCTACTACTCACAAAATACGACTTGGGCTGTTGTTACTGTACATGCACAACTTGCCATCGACATTCCACATGTCACATTCCTCTCTCTCTCCCTCCCCTTGTGTGTGTGCACTAGTACAAATTCTAAATGATTGTTCTCGTGCAGATTTACCAATTGAAATAAGAAGAAGAGGGGGAGAGTAGAACAGTCAGAAACTGCTAAGTTGGGCTGTGCGTGCCAGCTTATTTTTTCCCTCGTCCTTTTTTTCAAGAATCAAATGGTGGGGTAAGAGCATGTGAGGCTGTGGCGATAAAAGATTGCTTACATTTCGTATACTCCAACGATTTTCTCTCTTCTTTTCTTTTCCTAGGTTTATATGGAATCTTTCCATAATACTGCATAGCATCATCATTATAATGGAAAAAAGGGCACTCTTTCTCTCTCTCTTCTCGGAAAAAATTTCAACAACTTGTTTCGGAGAAAATTCTACACCCTTTGCAGAAAAAAATGTTCTTCCTATGCACAAATAATGTATACACAGTTGGATTTTGCAAAAAGAATATACTCTTGATAGACAAAGGAGATACAAGGAATTTTTTGGGGGTAGAGAGTTTTTTTGCACAAAATTTATTAGCCTTAAATTTGCAGTGTTCGGTGAATTTGTGTTGTGTTGTGAATTTGTTAGGATTGCCACAAAGGCAAAAAAGATTGAATGTGTGTGTGGGTTTGTGATTCTTGTATACGAAGTATTCTGCTTTTATGCTATTTTCGTTTGGTATTTTTGGGTACGAACTTGATACCTCGATAAAGTTTATTCAATCAATAAAAAAAGTGGACCAATTTTGTGCACAAAACTTAGTTGGCCTCTGATTTTACGTTAAAGGCAAAAAGTTGGCAAACTCTGACTCCTTTGAGTCCTCCATTCTCCCGAGTGGGGATCAAAAGGAGGGGAATGGGAAGGAGAGGAGGAATGAAATACAGAGTGGACCGGATTTTGGCATTAATGGACAGACCACAGGCATGCCATGCAATTTGACTTTTCCTCCATCTTTTTTGAGAACCCATTAATAGTATGCAGCGCTCTTATTGTGGGAAAGTCGTAAGTCTCAATGTGTTCCCTCCTCCTCCACAAACACACATACACACTGTGTACTCAAACATTGGAAAGTAAGGACTGTCATTCCAAGTTCGCTATTGCCAACTGCCTGTGGATGATTGACAAAAATTGAAAGTTTTTATACTCCAGCTGGAAAATAGGGAAGAATTTGTTCATTCGATTTTCTTGTGCACTTTTTAATCTTTTTAAAAATAATGGATTAACTTTGCGCGCACCCTTTCGTACCCGTAGAATTTGACAATCACAAAATTTCATCAAGTTTAAAAACAAGAAATTGTGTATGAGGAAATTTGTTCGGGGAAGGGGAAAGCTTGGAGATAGATGATTTCAATTTTTTTACATTACCATCCATCTTGTCTGTCTGCAATATAATAAATATATTTTTTTATTCACCCCTCCACTTTTGTTTCTATTTTCTCCTCCTTCGTCTTTTCTCTCCTCATCCTCGTCTCTGGTTTCGACGCTCCTCTCCCGATCCTCACCCTGCTGGTAAAGAAAACTGTGTATCTATAATGCAGTGTTTGTGTGCGTGTGTTTGTGTCAGAATCCTCGGAGTGTGCATGTGGATGCACCCTCTCTTCTTCCTATTCCGCCCAGATCTGAAGATGAGAGTGAGGATGGATATAATGGTTGGTGAAATACCTTGTCGTTTTCTCTTCCCCATCTCTGTACAGTGGAAACTGGAAGAAAGTTGAAAAAAAGCTCTTAGACTTGGGCTGCCACTGTCTACTCCTTCGCTGTCTGCTTGTGTTGGCGATATGTATTGTGTGAGTATGTGTATGTGTAGAGAAGGGATGGAGAGAGTAGAGTACATAGAAGAGAAAAGCCAAAGCAGCAGCAAAAGAAGAAGCAGCCAGAGGATCAATATCGTAAATATTTGCTTGCGTAGAAAAAAGAGAGCCGAGGACATTTTAACATGGCGTGTCTTCGTCGACACAAGACTCTGTATGTAATCCATAGAAATAGTAGAAAAGTGTTCTCTCTTTCTCTCTTGTTAGCTGTATAGAGAAGGAGGCTCCACATACTCTCCCGAAAGTGTCTGAAAGATGTAGTAGACAAACAGAGACTATTTGTATAGAAACTTAAGTTAAGGACAGGCCCAGGATGGGACATATACACGACACACACACACACACACACACACACACAAAAGTACCAACCTTGGGAATCAAATAATGGAAAGTGGGGACTGCATTGATAATGCAGCAGTAGACTGCATCCACACCCCAAGATGAAGAAGAAGAGGAGAGAAAGGAAGAGTCACAGAGGACGTTGCTATTTTTATTATATAATATATTAGATTATCATCACCCACCCTGGACAGACACTCCTTGTTATTGTCCTCTGTCTTTTCTTCCTTCCATCGAATTGTAAATGGTAATTTGTAGAATGTGAGAGGAGGGGAAAGGGATTATGATGATCCAAGTTGACTGTGACGTAGCATTGGAGGGAGGAGGAAGAGGAAGGCACAAGTCTGTCCTTCTTGTCATCTATATTCAAGTGTGAGCCAAGGGTTGTTCAAGGAGTTTTTGAAAATGTTGCTCCACCATTTTTTAGTTTGTCAAGTGCGTGACTACATATAAATTGTAGATACACTTTGACGCATACACAAATGTAAACAGAGACTTTGTATGTACGGTCACCACTTGAGACCTATCTTTTTTCCATTCATTTGTTTCCTCATCTCCCCTCCTCTTTTGGAGAGTACAAAAAAATCTTTGACCAAAAATTTATGAGGGAAATGAGAGAGAAGAGAAGAGGCTGGGACAATAGGGAGAAAAGTGTAATGGTTTGGATTGCGGATGGAAGATGAAGAACTTGCCAAAAAGGAAAGACTCACAAGGGGGAAGGGAGAAGAGAGACTTGGGGACCACTCAATAAACCAATTGTCAGCAAAAAAATGGAGGAAATCAGGAAAAGTCTTTTTCTCTGTCTAGTTTGACGGAAATGAAAAAAAAAGGAAAATTAATTTGCTTGAACCATTTTCAAAGGAACTTTTGAAGGAAATTTGCATGGAAATTGGAATTTTCTTTTCCTAGAAAGTAAAAAAAAAGTTGGAATTTTGTTTGCTACTGTAGGAAACGTCAATGCTGAAAAAGGGTGATAAAAATAGGAAGGACTTTTTCTAAAAAAATGGGGGAAATTTCTGGGATTGTGAATCATCATTATAAAAAACTAGAAGAAAGGAGAAGAGAGGATAAAGGGATGCTTCAAAATTTGACAAGACACTAAGAATGCCGTTGTCGGGAACATAAATTAAATATAAATTTATGGTGAACAAATAATGACAGTTAATGTGTCTTTGAGGGGGAGAGAAAATCCGATAAAAATTCGTCCCTCTCTTTCAAAAAGTATCCATCTTTTATTGCCACATTCTTTTTTTCAACAGATTAATTCCCCCAAACTTCCCCTCTCTGCATCCCCCTTCATCTCCTTCTCCTTGTTTTTCCTATGCAGTGCAATGCAATGAAAGCAGAGTGTGATGGGATGCAAAAGTACATTGCATCCAGTGCAGTGTGTGTGGTGTGGGAGACACAACTGGTAATTTAATTAAAAAATACAAGCTCACATTAATTCCACACACACCAGCACACTAAGAGCGTAATATCTGCATTGTAAACTGAGTTGGGGAGAATATCCGTAGTAATTAGAAATAGGAGAAAACAGTTCCTGGATTTATTGAACCAGAGGGGGAATAGTAATGAGCAACCATGGAGAGAGAAGGATGAGCTGGAGAAAAAAACAATGGGTTGAGTGTTACACAGCAAAAAAAGAAAATCTTCTCTCTCTATGTTTGTGTATGACTCTGGTTTCAGTTGCTCCGTGATGGTGATGACTGACAGATAGGTTTTTGCATTATTAGCCTCATCCTTCGAGAATCCCAGGCAGACAGAGCAGACAGACAGGGAGGGAGGAAGAGAAAGGAAGAGGATAGTATGGAGTTAAGTGACTATTTAGTAGTAGCCAAGTATCTTGAATCTCCTTTTTGTGGGACGTGACATGAGTAACCATCACCTGTTTTTGTTCTGCCGCTTCCCTTCCCTCCCACTATTGTGTTTGTGTTGTGTAGAGAGGGGAGAGGGGGAGAGTGAGTGTGTGTGCGTAACCTTTTAGTCAGATAATGATGTCGAGGCATGCATCATGCTAAAACACTCGAATCCTTCTCTATTGCTGTGTCTGTGTGTTTTGGACTCTCGTTAAACAGTGGAGGAGGCACAATAAAAATGGGCTTTATGATGATGAAGGATGTGCTTTGGGAAGAAAGAGGAGCACCCTTCTCCATGAGAGAGTGAGAGTGTGTGTGTCCAAAATTATTAAACACCCACCATACACACTCCATTCTCTCTGAACCGGGTAGGAAAGAGAGTGAGAGATTGTGTGTGTGTTTGGAAGTGGATCGTCAAAGAGAAAAGTCTTGGTTGGCATTTCACCGGAAAATTTATGAGGCAAAACTGGGAGCGCATCATCCACAGCACAACATTTCTTAGAAGAGTGTGTGTGTGTGTGTGTTTGAACTGTGAACAGAAACTGTTTGTAAAGAAATAAATTGTTGGTAAGAGTTTCTTTTGAGAAAAAGTTAAACTTACATTACGATATGTAGTCAATTTTATCCCAACAACTTTTCTATGAATTATGTTTGTGGATGCAACCCACACACACACACACATCTGCTTGTCTAGCGTGTGTACACTTGAAAAGTGCATGAATTGCATTCCAACTTCTTTTCGTCTCTGACTCTGACGTGAACTGTATTAGTAATAATGTAGGGAGAGAAAGGGGGGAGAAATTTAGCTACTACTATGTAAGATGGTGGATTCCAGGGTAGAGCCAAGAAAATTAAATTGGTCGTAAAACACATGACTTGCAAGTAATTGGTTCTCAACCCTTTTTTTCTCAATACATATACGTATATTACTCGTCTTACCTCCCAGCATCACCTTCAGTGAGAGTGAGAGAAGGGAGTGCAAGTGCACTGGGCGGCCGGCTTGTAGTGAACTTTTCAAAAACTAATCTACTTGTTTCCCTTTTTTTCAATGTGTGTGAGCATGTTGGGAAGTCAAGGGTGTTGTGTTGTGTGTGTTTTTAAGGGAGGAGGGTTGTGTTTGTGTTCTTATTTTCCTAAATCTACAAATGAATAAATAACATTAAACATGCTGTGAGGTGTAAGCTCTTGGTCTTACTACTCCATCGTTGTAATGTAATGAAAATGCTATTAGTATTAAAGTTAGGGAAACAAGGGTTCCTTCCCTCCAGTACAACTGTAGAGAGAAAGGAGTTTCTAATGTTTTGGGGATTTGTGTAACGACACGTATTGTAAAATGTAATATGCAAGGAACTACAGGTGGATTTTGTACAAAGTGTAAAGTTCAAGTGGAGAAGGATTCGGGGGGAAAGGGGAATCATAGACTGTGATTAGAAAATCTAATAAAAGAATTAACGAGAATCAGTTTAAACTGTGGTGGTTGGTGGATTTTTTTACGGGATGTCCATAATGTGTATGACCCCCCTGGGTAGTGTAAGAGGATAGTTTTGACCTTTTGTCTTTTGTAGTGCTGGACAAGGATCATAAATGTTTACAATCCTTTTGCTACAAGATTTTTAAGGTTTCAAGTTTTACAATATTTAAAGTTTGCCAAAAATTTCTCAAATGTTTTGTTTTACAAATACAAGTGTTTTGCAATCGAGACTTTAAGAGGTTTGCTAGTTTTCTGTTTAAAAATTCTTGATAACTCCATCACACACTTTGAAGAAGAGGTCCTGTCATTAGTATTGACAGCTCGTAATTATACCATGTGAAATGATTCCCTGACTTGACTGACCCCCCTCATGTTTGATTGTTTTATTGTTCCTCTATATTACGTATTTTTTTCTTACAAGGGATTTAGACAACGATAAAACTTGCGAGTTTTCCCTTTCTCTCTTCCCAGCCCTCCCGTGACATTTCGGTGTTATGAGTCATAAAATGTGCACATAAACATTCTTGTGAATGTTCAACTTTTGCTATATTTTTTCCCTTCTCTCTCTTTTTTGGCTCTCAACATGCACATGAAACCGTGTGTGTGTGCTGTACCTCCACATTATGGATATTCCAAGGTAGATCTAGTTACACTTGCTATAAACTTTCTCCAATGTAGAAGAAAGAGAGAGAGAGAGGAGGAGGAGGGAAAGGAGCTCGTAATGTGCATGATGCCGGTGCGATAAATACTTTTTTTATGCTTCTCCTCTGGTGCTGGGAAGGAGGCATTTCCTTCAGGACGAAGGTGGAAGCGAAGGAAGGAGTCTAATACATAAAGCATCGTCCATTTCCCCTTACTTTGCGTGCCCTTATTTTGATCCAACTTGGTCACTACCAGCCCACACACACATGGATGTGTGTGTGTAGGAGTAGCAGTAGTTGTAGTAGAGAGAGTTTCCTAAATTCATCCTATAAATTCAAGTTGAAGTTGGTTTTGCGGTCTACACTTGCAAAACTCATCCTCCTCCGAGTGTAGTATGCATAATGCATATATTATCCCCCGAAATACTGCAATATTTCTGTCACGGGGAATGTGCGCGGGAGGAGGACGATAGTCAAAGATATGTGAAACCCATTCACCACATCTTCTATTTTTATGCATTGCCCTGCATTCCGTGGGTTGTGTGTGTGTTTGTGTAGGGTGGTCCATCCAGGACTGTATTTCATGTCCAGAGAGATCATCCGACGGGTAGTCACATTTATACATTTTGGCTCAACATCTCAAGTCAAGTTGTAGAGGCTGCGTCGACTGAATGTGGGTCATCCAATTGTTGTCTCTCTTCTTCTCCTTTCTCTCTCTCTCTCTCTCCCTCTTTTTCTGTCAGTTCAATCTAGCGTCTGGAGCGTTCGTGAGGAACATGTTATATTTTCTTCTCTTTCTACTTTCCTCCTCCCTAGTTTTCTATATGGTTTGGCATTTTAGATCCTCCATTGATTGTATGATTTTATGATCAAAGGCGCCGCCGTAAACTTTTCCCTACTTAGTACAAATCTTAAGTTTTGGGAAGAAGAATTTTTTTTTCTCCCCTCACTTCAGCTTGTAACCCATCATCTTTTATTGTAACATTTTTTATTTACGTCTTTCCCTCTGTTTTTGAGCAGTCTGGAGTGGACAGGAGTAGAAATGAGAGAGAGAAATCATATCTCTTGCAGGTTCTTACGGATTGTGGTCATTGTATTTTTTTGCACAGATTATCTTGAAAATTAAGCACAAGTGAGTAATTTCATAGCCTTTGTTAAAGCAAATCACCGAACAAATTGTTTATTTTCAAGTTTTTGAGAACAAGGAGATAAAATTAGATTAGGTTTGTGTTTCTCCTCACTTTTTTCCATATACCTTTGACAATGATTGAACTCATGGCATAGAACTAATGAAGCCTAGGAAAGAGTTTGGGAAGTGTCAATAATTTTAGTACAATTTCGACAAGTATTTCACTCTCTCATCAAAAATATGGGGAGAGGTAAAGTTTGGATGAACTGACTTTTATCGAAAAGTCATGAAGTCTTGTCTGTATGCAGGAGGATTGCCACACAGTGTAGGAGAATAGCCTGAAGGATAAATGGAGTAGAAGAGTTGTATGTGTGTATAGGGGAGGATGAGGAACAAAATAATCGTAAATGAGGAACAACTGGAAAAGTTGGTTCGACTCCAAGATTCTCTATGATTTTTTGAATGAAATATGTGGACCGACACTGCCACACACAACACACAGCCGAGAGAGAGACAGAGTGAGACGGAAGAAGAAGAATCAGCATTAGTTTTGGCTGTACTCAGTGGTATTCTTCCTTCCTCCTTGATTTTTTTCACTCTCTCTCTCTTTCTCTCTGTGTGAGTGGCATGAAGAATATGAGGACAAACTTCATTCGCGATAATAAAAGTTAGAAGTTGTTTTTTTTAGTTTGAGACTTTGCTTCGTGTGGATACACGAGATTCTTCTGGAGGAGGTAAAATTGACTGACTGCGAACTGCGAAGGAGGGGGGGGGGGGAGAGTGAGCAAAAAAGTATTACGTATTGTGGAAGCTTTTCCTTCAAACATATATACGTGTGTGTGTGTACCTAAACGCTTGTTACTGTCTCTCTTCAGTTGTATATGTGTGTGTCGGATTCGCCTTAGCCTTCCAAGAGTGTACGCTTGCGGGAGAAGAATATTATATTACATTACTACACACGTCTTCCCAACCAAAGAGAAAAAGAAAAAAATTTTATAAAGAGAAAGTGACTACAGCTGACTAGGATGCCAGAGTAAAAAAGAGAGAGTTCTTGTCCATGACGACTATGCGTCTTGTTGATTTTTTTCTCCAGACATTTTCTCCTCTTTTCATTTTATTTGAATCGACTGTGAAGGCCATGGATGTGAGATACGATGTGGGATGTACACATAATTCAATTAATATGGTGCAAAAAAAAGTATTTCTATTCCTAGTCTCAAAGTCATATCCCAGGAGAAAGTAGAAAAAGGAGAAAAGAGGGAGAAATGCCTCGTCCCTTTGGTCAATTCCTGATCTTGATCCAGAATCCAAGGAGCACAATAGCCCTGAATAGTTGGAATCAAAGAACGAGTTCGAGTCGTTGGTGAGCTTCACACACACATACACTTTCTCTCCCTCTCTCTGAGCGTATGTGCTCCGTTGTATGTGCGTGAGAGAGTGGGGCTGGTGAAAAGTGAACAGCCTCTGCTTGAGGAATTCTAAGTCTTTGGATCAAATGCCTTTGGCTCCCTCTTCTCCTCAAGTCTCTCTTATTTTTCCGCATTAAAAAGTCGCTCAAGCTCACGTCATGTGAAGTTCCCTATAAAATAGAATTTATTTTTATATAGAACAACATCCAGGGTTAGTTTAATATGTATGTATGGCTGTACATACCATTTTCTCTCTCGTGTAGTTCCCTCATGATATTCCTCCATGACAAATGGAATCTGCAAACAACAGCAGAAAAAATGTGCCTTATTTCTCTGACTGCCATGTTTTTTTCCGGCTTTCTCTTCTTCTCTAGTCTGCTTCAGAAAATTCTTACACGATGTACACAGAGACATTACAATTGGGTGACACTGCATGAAAGAAATTAATAAGCCGAGTCACTGCGGCCAATGGACACACACATGATGACATGACCCAGTCCAGGAGATAATATATTTTAAGTTGGAACTGGACTATTCATTGCACTACCATATGTACATTTTGTAGAAGGATGGGTGAAAATTCGATTGTTGTTTTCAAAAAGGGAAAGAAAAAAGAGACGGACGTGCAGATCTTGGCTTTTTTATTTTTTCTTCAATATTTTTTGACTTTCTCTCTACTTCTTGGCACGAGATGAGAGGAGCCTGAGGGGAGAGTCAAAAAGATTGTATCGAGAGAGAGAGTCAATATGCATCCACGCACAACTCTTTGCTTCATATTTTACATGTGATACTTATGGGCTGGGAGCTTCCAACTCCTTTTAGCCAAAGAGATGTGGATAAGAAGAAATGCTTGGATATAGTGTTGAATTCCTTGTGAACTGAAACTACACTGAACTTTTACCAATATCTCCAACTTGGACCAGACACGTCATATAAATTTATATCTATTTTTTGGATTTGCATACGCCGCACAAACATGTACGGACAAAAGTAGGTATGGGAGAGCGAGAGGTATCAGTCCTCACAATAGACAGAAAGAGTGAGCAATGAGTGCATAAAATTCCCTTTCCTTCGTTTTTTATTTCCGCTGGAATTGAAGTTTTTCTTTTATAGCAAGGAATATGTAGACCCGTAAAAGTTGAAAAGGTGAAATGGCGATAGCGACCTCCCGAGGAAATCGGAGAGCGAGAGGGGCAGCCTCCATTCATTCACAGTTCTCCGGATTATAGTCCCCTTTCATATCTCGTTTTGTAATTGTGCCTCAAGGTGGGTGGGTAGTAAAAAACGGGATATTTTCAATATAAACCCGCACTAAAGGGATAAAGGGAGAAAGTTTCTCTTGTCTTTTTTTGATGACTTTTGGACACCTCACGATGAATATAATGAGACTTTTCTCCCCATCCATGCCAGTAGATGCATGGTAAAAGAGGAAGACTATTTTCTTTTGGCAATTTTTCGCAATCTTCAAAAATGTACAAAGTGACAACAGTTGGAGGACGCATCTTCCAACTTTTTTTTGAAGATGCGCACGAAATAATTGGAAATCAAAATAATTGTTGTGTTAGAATGCCTTGTATTCGTTAAAATGGTTTAGTGTAAATATACAAAGGCTAAATAGATATGTAGTTAAATGCAATGAGGATAGAGAAGGAATGATGAAGGAAACACTCCAAAAATAAATAATGCGCCTTTTTGTGCAGCTAATTATAAAATAGAAATGGAGGGAGAAGGGAGGGTAAGCTTATAATGAAATGACTGAATCTTGTATTAGCCCAAACGAGTATCAACAGTAAAAAGGAGATAGGGAGACGAATGACGAAATCCTAGTTCCAGTTGAATGAGGTATTAAAAGACTTAGCTGGCATTTTACCTGTCCCTGCATTCTGCACACACATATACACACACAGAGAGTTACAGAAAACGCCACGGAAATTGGAGAAAGAAGGAAAGAGAGACAAGGATCGGATGGATTTCATTTCCCTTGAACTGAAAACTTATACTCTCCTCCTCTACAAAATATATTACAACACACAATCTCGCCCAGTATTGAGCCTTACTTTCCCCTTGAAGTCGACCCTGTGTGTCATAATCCTCAATCTCACTTTCTCTTTCTCTGAAAATAAATTTGATTCAACTTGTATGTACACATACTCTGTGATATACAGTCAGCTCAGTTCCTTCTCAGTTCCACCCGAGCAAACTCTGCTTTGTATCCCCCATGTCTACTTGTGAACATTTTTTGTATTTACCAAATTAAAGTTTGTTCATTACGACTCCCAGCTCATACATGTTTCTCCATGTCGTGCAATATAGAATTACTCATTTCTTCCAGGGTCAGCAGCACAGCCATTTAATTTGAAGCGACAAAATAATTCCGTTTACCTACAATTATTATTTTGTAAAAGAATAATGTACAAAATATTTGTAGATTTGTTGCTCAGTTCAAATGTAATTTCAACATGAGATTATCTTTATTAAACGTGATTGAGTAATCATTATTTGTCACACCGAATAAGGCGTGTCTGCAGAGACGAGATGAATCATATTTAATTTCGAAAAATGTGTAGAATGATAAAAATAATTTTGAAACAATCCATCAACACTCATGCATTTTCATTGTACATCTGCGTGTGTGTATGTGTAGTGTCGGTTGATATTGTGATTTAGTCTGAGTATTTCCATCTCGAAAACTAATCTCAGATACGGAGGGTTTCATCAGCAGCAGACAGTCTCAGGTTCAATTTCATCCATCCATCTGTCGTGTGTGTGTGTGTGTGCTAACAATGAGGTTTTTTGAACGAGAAATCCTCGCTCCCAGATTCCTGGTGGTACTGACCAGAGCCAGAACTGGAGAAGAGCAGGGAATCAAGAGAATTCCGGTGGTGTTAGTCCCAGACCCGGAGACAAGATAGACAGATTTACACACACAGACACACACGCTCTCATAAATCATCATGTGGTGTGTGTGGTGTATGTTTTTGTCTCTCTCTGTATGTGTTTTGTCCGTGCTTCATCAGATAGTATCAGGTCATAGTATCCGTTTTCAGACTCCAAGGTACACAATAGACGAGAGCATTGTACAAAATGGACAACCTAATATACACCAAACCACACAAACACACACATGTAGTGACATGTTCCATACTCCCGTACATCGTATAGTGATTGCCAGTGTTATCAGTGAATTTCTGGATTCATTCCTTCGTATCCTAATGCCCTTCTCTACTGTGGGTTATGCTGGGGGAAACTTGCTGAAAAGTGATATACTCTCCATGATTTCTATTGTATAGAATGACCATAGGTCTGGACACGCTGTGTGATGTGTACAACAGTATGTTTAACATGTGTGTGTGTGTGAGGGGGGTGTCAGATTCACTAAAACACGGGATAAAGAAGCAAATAGATAATACATTGTCCCATGTCTGTGCGTGAGAGTCAGTGTGTGTTGCACGGGTGGGTTGCACAAGGAGAATAATAGTGACGCCTCACCGGCTCGGATTTTCATTCCTTTGCCCCTCTCTCTCTCTCACCCTGACACACACAGAGTATGTACAACAGCCGAATTAGAATTCTTTTTCCATGTTTCTCCACCCGGGGCCTTTGTCACACAAGCCCACACGATTTTCTATGACAATATCCAGCTCCACAGCTGGTGATGCTGATGCAGCTCGGAGTTGGAGAGAGAAGCTGGGAGACGGGAAAGAAGAGAGACAGAATTGGGACGCTTTTCTATATTCTAATCTAATTCATGGCGACGGTCATGGTGATGTGTGTGTGCTATACATCTGTAGTGTCACATGAGAAAGCTCCCGGGTTCTTGGTCCTTTTCCCGTCTCCTTTACTCCCCCTCCTCTCGTCGTCTTAATGTAGAATTGAGGGGATGGAAAGTGGATGGGCTGGGACAGAAGGAGAAGACTGTCAACAAAGATTTATCAAAACAAAAGGAGGGCCCAGCATTTCCCATAATGAAATAAACTGAGTGAAATATGAGAACATGTTGATGTTGACTGGCGGGGGGAACTCTCTTTCTCTCTCTGACTGACTGACAGCCCAACATTCACAACTCACAGTCATCATGACAAGGGGACGAACTAGTTATTTAACCTTGTTATATTTTGACTATTCCATCTCTTTACAAAACAATCTTCCTTTTTCCTTGTTTGTATTCCACCTACATAGTTATCCATAGTCCAGCGCTGGAGGGTCCAGGACTAATGCACTTTTAATCAGACTCTTCGGATCTACGGTTACACTTAAATGACCAGAGCTTTTAAAAAATTGCTCGTGTGTTTCAAAATGGATTGAGGGATTTTACGGCTGAAATGTTTATCAAGGACATTAATCATTATTTTTAATTGTCTCCACATATTTTTAAATGAGAGGGATAGAGGTGAAAGAAACCATAATAAAGTGCGTAGAATGGGGGGAGGAGAATGGGGGGTCAGGATTAAATAAGTGAGAGAGGTCATGTGTAATATAAATTCAAGTAAAATTATTGTACTCCACATCCAGGGTATTAGGAATGAGACTTTCAAGGGAAAAAGATTTTCTCTTATTATTCAAGACTGACTGGGGCCTCCTCCAAGAAATATTTACAGAAAAAAGCTAAGCCGGATCACCTGTTATTGGAGTGAACGAAATCTTTCTCTCTCCTCTTGACAGTCCTCCTCGTCTAACTAAAGAATTTTGTCAAGATTTTTTCGTGGAAAAATCCGTGGAGTCATACTATAAAAAATAAATCCAAGTTTTCACATTTTTCCCGTCTCCACCATCCCCAGGATTATACAGCCATGGATTGGAGGAAAAAGCATTGCGAAGTAATAAGGACGAAAGACGGGGAGACCGGAAAGAGAGAGAGAGATTCAAGTTTATTTCTTGGACGATCGATGAATGGCTGTTGCTGTGCCTTCGTGTACAGCTAACACACACACACAGTGGATTGGAGACAGACTCGCAATATGATTCTTGTATTAGAAAGGAAGAGTGGGGATGCTGAGAATACGGATACATATAATACATGTGTGTGTATGTGTGTAAGGAGAAAAGCTTTTTTTCGTCGTTTTTCCGTGCTCCACTACATTTCGTACATTAAAAAGCCGAGTTGGTTGTATATTATTCCTCCTTGTGGACAGATATGAGGGTGTATCTTCACCTTGCTGGCACATTATGCACTATTAGACTAACCGCCAAGAGCAATATATATTTCGAGAGTGGAGAGAATTGCAATTGTCATGGCAATCCTGCAGATTTTGCTTTCTCTCACTTTCTTATATCCATCCTATATAGATTATATGAGAGTATTGGGAGTGGAGGACTGTAAAATAAATGTATGCGACGGACTAGTGTGACTTGGACGATATATTAGGTAATAATATATATAGTTCTCTCCGTCTGTGTATATAGGATATGTGTGTATAAGAGGAAGAGGGAGAGAGGATGGATAAGGACAGGGAAGTATTGGGTTTGACTATTGGCTAAGCGTCGCAGGCTGTCAAGTCAAAGTGGAGGCTTTGGCTTTGGAAAAAGAAGCCAAGAGGTAATAAGGAGCGATCGGGAGAATGGAGATGAGAGAGGAGGAGGGGATGAAGAGGAGAGGAAAAGAATAGTGAGAATGAAACCAAAGCGAAATGTGAAATGGTGTGAAGTAACTTTGGAAGCCCACTTCCCAGACTCCAGTACATAGTAGAACAGACTTCTCGCTTTGATTTTCTAAATTAATGCAGCGTGACACGTAGTCGAGGCGAATGCTATATCGAGGTTGTCCGCCTAGCCCTTTTTCTCACCATCACCGTCCTCCTCCGCGTCTCCTCTCCTATCCTACCCCTCTCTCCCTTTGTGTGTGTGTGTGTAGTGCGGTCCTCGCCTAGACTTTGCCAAAAATCTTGTGCTGCTGTTGAGAAAAATAACTTTTTTTCTCTCCTTTTCTCTCTTTCGAAAGAAGGAGAGGTTCCTGCGTGCCCATTTTCATGTTGCTTCTTATTTCTTTCTACTTTTCCTGCACAACAACACACAGACTTTTTTCCATGTAATTCGGAACTATGAGTGTACTTTCTCCCATGCTGCTTCGACCAATACTACTGCTGCTTTCTCTTTCCCGTGACTGTCCGGCTATGCGGAACGACTTGTAGTCTAAAGCCAACTGTCTTTGTTATGGTCAAACAATAAAAGATAATGTGGGGGAGGGGGAGGACTTTTCGTCATTTTCTAGGGTTGATCATGTGCGAGGAGATGGAAGAGTGGAGATGAAACACAGACACAGGGAGAGGGAGAGGGAAAAGGAAAAAGAGGCTTTGTCCTAGCCGAGGTTTATGAGAAGAAATGTGTTGTTTAGAGTTGTTTAAATTTCCTTTGATTGAAACATAGGGAAAATTATGTCCGAGACATTTTTCCTTACAATAATTGTTTCCTTTACTGTCAAACTTTGAGTTGACGGTCAAATCCGGTTTTTGACAACATTTTACGATTTTACTTTTTCATTATGATGTACGTACGGTATGGATGGTGGATTATTTATTTTTGATTTGTCGTAATTTCACAATTTCTTTCTTCGTTAGAGACTATGTAGATATGCAATTATTTATGTTCCCGCATGACGAGGGGGGCAGACTACAGGGTCAAAATATGGGATTAATCGAGGATCCGCTTAGTCGTAGAATGACTCGGAATTTATTGTGGGAAATTGTGAGAGCTGTACATACATTATTTGGGGGTCTCCGGGTATGTGTACCCGGAGATATAATTTGAATGACAATCTTATAGCGTTACACACGCACACGCATGGGAGGGTGATGAGAAAGAGGGAGGATATATAGTCCATATTTAGGAGGAAAATCCTGGAAAATTTGATTAGGTTGCGTTAAGGTGGACTTTTTTTTATCAGGAGGAGGAAATTGAATGAGTGCGAGTTCCCTGGCATTTCTCAATAGCCCTTTTGTGTGGCTACGTTCCAATTCGCTAGCTACTCCCTATCTCTCCGTCTCCCCATCCTCAACAAAACCTTATACTCCAACACAACCTTTGTCGTATTTAAACGCCTTCACAAGAGGCTCGGTCAAATCGAATAATTTGGGTAGGACAGCTCTCTCAAGAAAAAGAGAGAGTCAGATGGGCAAATTGAAAAATACGTGTACTGTACACGTGTGCATGTACTTGAGAGTGAGTGAGTGGGGGTCAGGGAAATTCTTAATCTTGTCCAGGAATCTAACCTGACAAGAATCAGACACATGATACAACATGCACATAAAATATGATGTATGACTACACTATATAAAAGAGAAAATATTAATGGACAATCAATTTTTTTATTGTTTACAGGAAGAAAATCAACCGACTCAATCTTAAGCTCACAAGCTCCGTCAGAAAGTAAGTGCACTTTTATGTCACATTTAAATCAATCTTCATCTTTCATCCGCTCAGCATTTTTTTCTTTTAAAAAAGAACTTTCTCATTACAATGATCAACAGCACATGCAAACGAAATGTCGCATAGTTCATAAATTGTCATCAAGATTTTGCATTCAAGTGATCTTTGTTTACGTGCAAATAATTCCCAAAGTGACTAACCTTGTTAAAACTTTTGATCAAAATAAATTTGATCATGCACAACTTGAACTTAGAGTTCCTTCCCCCATCGGTCATGACCTTTATTGAGGAAGTGCGTAATAGGAAAACACAATTGAACAATTATTGTGACTTACTATTTTTATCTGAGATAAAAATCTAGAGACGGTTTTGCAAGTTATACACAACATGCATTTAGCTTGCCATTATAATTCAAGTCTTAGCCATTTGGAGTTGAAAGGAAAAATATTGTCGACAAATATTCTTTCTGTCTTTTCCATTTCATGTTTAGCAAACATGAAAAGTTTTTTCTTTGAAGAAAAAATAAGTTGAGCTAACATTAAACTGGATGCACATAACTACAGCATTTAGTTGTGTGTGAGTGACGGCCGACACACACACACACACATGGATACTGGATACCCATCCGACTGAATGGGTTTGAGCCGTCAGTCAAGTGCAATAAAAGAATGTTTATGTTAGCATAGGTTATGGAATAATGTGGTTTATATACAATTCCAAGGCTTCCCTTCTCTCTTCAGAGATATATCTTATGATGTCTTCAGAGAAGGACAAAGTTGTGTAGCCTCCAAGGAATGGATGTAGGTACATTGTGTGTGAAAGAAAGAGAAGAGACGTAGTTCTAGTTGCAGTGGTGTAGGACATAGTCTTTGAATTACAATACGATTGCACAGATTTTCTTTTTTTTTCTCTCTTTTTTATACCACACTCTGGTCGAACACACACACTGGAAGGTTCTCCCATGTTCATGAGAGGTTGAGTGTGCCGTGTTTGAAATCTCAAAACCCAATCTCTACTGCTCTCCGGTTCTTTCCCCCTTCCTCTCCCTCCCTCCCTCAAGTTATATGTCATATGAAACGGGAGGGATGTATGAGAATAAAGTTTTGTCGACTCCAACAATCCTTAAACGGCTCTCCCAGATGCTACACCCTGATATTATATTATATAACAGAACACAGACAGAAGAGAACGTTTTCGTTTGGTTGCAATATTTTTCCGGTCCCCGGTCAGTCCTGCCATTTCATGTCCCTCTTCCCTCTCCTCTCTGTCATACACACACTCACAGTGTAGAAAAGAGCATGATAATGCACCCACCACCCGCACAACTCGAAAAGAAATTACCAAGGCCAATTGCACAGGATGGAGGATAACTCTTTGAACTCGAATTAGATTGTGGGGATTGTTGGGGAATGTGAATTTGTGTTTGAAATATTTAAATAGTCATTTAAATTTATGATCCAATTTGAAAATGTTGAATGTTGACTGTCAGGAGGTTTTGAGTATAGGAATGGGAAACAGATGACCAAATATTTTTCTAATGTCTCCCTCGAGAGTTTGATAATTGTGCAAAGAATATTGTTAAATAATTATGACTTGCACATTTCCTACTTTGACAATCTTAGATTTTCTGCCCTTTAAATTTTTATGCAAAAGATGATTTGATGTAAACTGTAAGTGAAATATTTCATTGAATCCATGCAAATGCCTTTTCCATAGTGGAATGACGAACATCTAAATTTTATGAGATTTTCCTTGTTCAAAAATATTTGAAAAAAAGAACACCCCCTGACGACAATATTGCATCACTATTTCCCGATTTTCACCATTTTCCGAAAACACTCATGTATACATATGACCTGTTCTCAGATGGCCCAATGGAAAATAATTTATGAGGTTCTCCATTCTCCATTTGAAATAAATTCAGAGTCAGAGTGAGGGAAGGAGAAGGAAAGCATGGGAAATTGAAAAGAAAAGAAGTCTTGGTTCATTCCCAGTGTAGAGTGTACATGGGATATTCAAAATATATGTGTATGCTCCTGTTATGGATGCAATAAAAGTGTTGTTGTCGCTGTCATTGCAGTTGTTTCCTCCTCCTCCCTAGCCTAGGAAGAAGAGCACTAAATAAACTCTCTCTTTATTTTTACTGTTGTAAGTTTTGTTTTGGCCCGGCACGCTCCTTACCTTTTCCACATCTCCACTACCCTATGTATGTTTTTCTCCTATACATAATAATTCGGGGGGCCATTTGTGTGTGTGTGAACGGGCAATGCACCTTCCCCGAGTATTTGTGTACTTGACTGAGGTGGTCTATCACAATTCCTAGTGCACTCTAATACTATACACTACTACAGACTGTGTAGATTGTAGATACATACAGAGTACTTTCTGGGTCCATGTGTCCACAAAGGGACAATGTTGAGTGAGTGAGGGGAAAGGAAAGGCTAAACTCCCAGGAGTCACTTTAAAAACTTTGGTATTCCAATGTTCCGTGGGGAGGAGAAGGGAAAGGAAGGAGAGGAGAAGGAGGAGGACGAGAATGGAAGAGTCGGCAACATTTTTACTTCTCATCGTCATCCAAGCGATTTTTCTCTTTCTTTTTTTCTCTCTTCGTCTTCTAGTATATATCTACTCTTCAAACAATCCTCCCATTTCTACTTCATAGTGCTTTATCCTTACACATGATATTCTCTTTCTTTCTTTCTCTCCCCCGCCCTGTCTTGGCCACTCTCTCTCTCTCTCTCTTTAAGTTTGGCTGAATGACCACTGAGTGAAGTCAAGAGTTGTTTTTCTTTCTCTCCTCTTTGCTTTCTTGTATTTTTCTCCTTCCGCCCCCGCCTCTTCCTTATCCCTCACTTTCCAATGTATTAATATCTATAGAGAGACAGAAATGGGGATAGGGAAAATCTTGGGAGTATCAAGATGGTCCAGTGACAGTCGAGAGCGTGTGTGTGTGAGAGAGAGACAATCAGCGTGTTGGGGTTGATGTACTTCGACAGAATGAATCAGACTCGGCAAGCATCCTTGAAGATCAACAGTCTAGACGAATACTTGGGAAATTGAAAGGGAACGATGGAGTAGAACAGTTTGACTTTCATTGAATGTGTAAAGTTACTCTTAAAAAGATAATTTGAACAGGATTTACTTGATATTAAAAAGTTTCGCAACATCATGAATTTAATTTTCATTGTCAGTCAATTTTTCTTGTAAATGATTCTTCACCTTGAATTTTTCGTTCATTTTTATATGGAGAAATTTTGTCAAAAAATGTGTGTTGGACTGTGAAAAATCATTCATATTCCACTGAGCTGGAGGAATGCACTTTCAAACTTTTTCACATAGTCTCTGTCTCGGCATGTGTATTTGAGTTGAGTCAGCACAAAGTAGTGAAAATAAAAGGAAGAAAGAAGCCGAAACAAGAGAGAGAGGAGAGAGAAATGGATTGGAGAGAGAGGGGGTGTCTGGGAGACGAGGAGGGAGTGCGCAAAAAAATGTTACATCCGACAAATAATGGGCAAATAATCAATATAAAAATGAATGTGCCCACACACACGCAACTTTCTCTCTGCCTATAACTCAAAGGTGTCTAACGAATGTTGGATTAATAGAAAGGATGTGTGTGCGGATGAAGAGGCGACTTCATAGTGAATAGGATGTAGAGGCCTCCTCTTCCTCCTCCTCTGTACTTGTATGCACATACTAAACCTTTTTTCTTTATAATGACCAAAGAGAGTCAATGTCCACTGAAATATAGATGATATCGTATAATAAAGCGAGCTTCTTTTTTCGTCTGACTTGTCCTTTGGAGAGAGGAGCCAGAAAAGGAGGAGGAGGGTGGAGGTGAATTTTTTCCACCAATTCCTCCAGCTCATCAACCAAGCATACTACCTCCCTTCCATCTCTCTCTTCCTTAAGAATTATAGTCAAGTTAGCTCAGCTCCGTCTCGTCTCACTTTCTTCTCCCGCTCAGTCAACTTACCTAAATGACCCATGTATGATATTAATAGTGCTTGAAGACAAGAAAGACACACACACGCAACATACACATTGCACACAGGACAGAAGAATGTGTGTCGAGAGAGAATCTAATTCCATGAAATGCCATTGACTCTCAATAAAAGAGAGAGAAAGGGAAAACAATTTTTCTTATTGTTGTATCATCATTATTATTACTACGGGCTTTGAATCCTTTCCTTCCCTTATAGTGTATATCTGTCTATGATATGTGTGTGTGTATCATTGACAAAGTATGGCTACGCTGTACTGAACATCACTTTATGTGAAATAAAAGAGGATATCATTGTCTGTTGTAACTTTTCCTAGTTTACTTTTTTCTTCTCTCTCTGTCCCTCTCTTTCTCTCTGCCCTATTTTTCTTGACTCAAATAATTTTTCTTTTGTAAAAAAGATTTTTCTTATATACGTACATTCTAACAAAGTTTTCCTTCAAAGAGCAAACGGATTAGCCATGACAGAGGAAAAGAAAGAGGAGCTATTTGAGTGTGTGAATGTAGGACACAAAGTCATCCAACAAGTTAATCAACTTTTAATTGGATCTCTAACTGCCGTTCATCTATCTGTCCACGTGTATGTGGCTGTCTTGAAAAAAAGAAAGAGGATTGTCTCTGTCAGAAAATTGGGGGAAAGGATGTCAATGTTGTTGGAAATTTGGAGGAGAGTAAAGGAAAAGTTTTTTTCTTCTGAATTTTAGATACTGATGACTTTCTACTCTAGTAATAATTAAGAGAGTTCACATGACCACACACACAATTGGCTTGTGATGTCATGGAGAAAGAAGAGGAAAATTTCGGTCCACCTTGACATTTGAAGGATAACAAGAGGAAGGAGGAGAAAGTGAGAGGAAAGTGAAAGTGAACAGCTTTTAGTGGTTATTTCACGGTGGGTTAACTAAGGAGTCAACTAGGCCCACAGCAAGTCACTTTTAAAGTGACTCAAAAATTAAACACAGCTAAAATTGTCGGGGAGAAATCCCCTTGGAGCCATCATTAATAAATTGTATAGCTCATAAATTTATGCATTTAAATTAGTCATCACGTGTAAATCACGTTTTGAGGGATGTGCGTGTGTACACTGAGGCACTAAAGTTACGTCATAATACTACATACCCCATAGCAAGTTTCACGTTTTCTTGTACCATCCAGAAAATGATGAAATGTCCAGTGGAGAGTAATATAAATTTTGTTGACACTTGACTGGATTCAAAAGAGTCGAATTGTTTTTTTCTTTCATTCTCTCTTTTTCCATCGGAATTTTTTTGGGAAATATCGTCAAAATAATAAATATTGCTTCACCATTTCCTAACCCTTCAGTCCACATGGTACTGCATTATGTAGAAATGGAATGGTTAGAGTTAAAGAAAAAATATGAGAAAAAAATCTGGAAAATTTAACTTCACTTCAAAGCGGTTCACATATTTTCCTCCTTGTCATATTGTACTTTCCTTTGTATTTTCGGCCAAAAAAATGTACAAAGTATTGTGTTTGTCCTCCTCCTCACACACACACACATACACAGGGACAGTGTTATTGCCTGGAATGTCTTGGAAACTGGAATGACATTAAAGGATGTCTAACTGGATGTATTTAAATAAAGAATAAGTTTATGAAATGCAAGAGGGGAAAAGGGAAGAATGTTAAATTATATGAAGTTAGAGACAAGGTTAAAGGCTGACATGGACTGAAAGCAGTTTGACTGTTTGTGTGTGTGTGTGTGTATGTGGGACTGACTAGGTTCCTTCCTTTTAGTCTTGGAGCATTTTAGCGTGACGTGGTTGTGTGTTAGTCGTGTGTGTGTGTCGGGGAATGGGAAAAAGAGGGGAAAGGCGCTTCACATCTTCTTACTTCCTTCGGCTGTATGCTCTACTCTCTCTCTCTCTGTCCTCGTGTCTTTACCTTCTGGACTTGTCGGAGCATCATGACATGACTTTATATAGAGCTCCACTTTTTCCTCCTCCTCTCCTGGAGCAGTCAACTCAACTCCCTCCTTCTCTTCTCTTTCCCCACTCTCCCAATGTTGATACCCGCCGCTGTAATGTCTCGAGGGTGTAATAGCCGGTTGACAATTTATGGTATTATGATTCTTCGTCTAGTCTATCTGTATACCACGAACGAATAGATGTGTACACACACATACATAGGGATATCCTCAACTCTGCCTCTTCAGTCTTCATTATGTGTAGCAGTAGTAGTAGTAGAGGGAGAGGAAGAGAGTGAGCTAGCTGTTGCATAGACAGACAGTCTCCTCAGTTACAGAGACGGCATCATAATTCTACAGCCCCTTCGATATCCCTCCCTCGACTCTCCAAAAGACCGTCTCATCCCATCCTTCATCCAAACTTTTATTATTATACCACCGCATCCTTCATCAGGGGAGGAGGGTTGGTGTGGTAAAACTTAACTTCATTATAGAATTTACAAAGTCGGATGAATTGGATGTTATTTCATATTTATAGTTCTCACATGGAACTTCCTCTCTTCGTTCTTTTTGTACGGAAAATGGTTGAAAATTTAATACTGCTGGGATTCTTTTTTGAATCCTAACAATTATAGAAGGTGTACAGTTTTGTGCAAATTCAGTACACATTTTTAATGATTTTAATTTTAATCTTCATTAAATTAATTCACGAATGTACTCTCAAGGAGTTTACCAGAAGAATTTGAAAAGTGCGTAAGAATCCCCCGACGCACCTGGTATGTATATTAACAATATAGATGTGGCACGAAGAGACTGAAGTTTGTGTGCTCGTGTATTCAGTGTAGCTGGTTGAATCCTGTCATTCTTGTCAGATTGTGACTACAATTTAATGGGAGGTTTATTACAAATTATTATGGCACCTGCCACCACCCGCCAAAATGGATGATAACAAGACACTACCCCCATACACACATAATATAATAGTGGTAGAGGTCCTCTCAATGAGCATTTATGTGCCTTCATACAAAATGGATGAGGAACGGCGTTGAATGGAGAACGGGACTTCTCAAGGCTCTTCACCTAAAGCACTCATAAAGAACGACTTGAGTGTATGTGTGCATAAAAGACGGAAGAAAAAAGGTGTAGCGGTGTACCGTGTCTTTTCTTAATAAGAATCCACCTCCCCCTTTCCCACTACCATGTGTCTTCTCAATAGTTACTATTTGACACATTCGCAAAAAATCCACTTTACTTTTTCTACATATCACATATTGGTAAGGGTCAGGGTAGATAATTGGATGACGGGTGGGTTTGACAGGATTCCATTGAGATGAATACGGTACGTTTGCTTTCACTCACTCATTTTTCGGGGAGGGGGGACAGACAAGAGGGTATAATCAACCTGTTATATGCATCTCCTCGTCTCATTATTATAATGATACTATACGCCTTTGGGAAGGGAAGAGAGAGAGTGTAGAAATATGTATCATACATAACAATTTTTTCACCTTCCCTTACACTTACACACACACACACTTTCAACCTTTTCCAGGCTGTAATAAAAGTCCATAGCTCACATTCAGATGTATAAAGGCTGAGTAATTTCTCATATCAAGATACGAAATGACTTTGGACAGAATTATTGAGGGAAGGAGGACGATATACATTAGGATGAGAGGATGATGCTATGGAGGAGGAAGACGGCGGCAGTAAATATTAAAATTGATGCACTCTGCCAAGGGGTTGCGTAATTTACGTGAACCAACACATACACCCGCCTGCCCACAAACACACACACACACACATATACTGAGACCAGACACTGCATTCGGGGGAAATCGATACTCCACTTCTAAATGAACTGATAACTTTTTATCTTGTTGTTTCAACTCGGGAAAAAATTATATGGTTTCCCCGTCCTCCTTTATCTCCTCCTCTCTGACTTTTATTTGGCCATGACCATCCCTCGTCTCATCCTGTAACTTGAAGCCAAGGTAAATTAGTTCTCTCTACGTGTAGATGTTCCCGTACACGTGTGTGTGTAACCTCCTTTCATGTTACACCATTTCGATCACACCAGAAGAGAGAGCGAGAGAGCGAGGAAGAGTCTCCATTTTTATGTATTTTCTCGCCCTCTTTCTCTCTAAACTTACCTGCCCCAACAATTTACAATTTGAGCGAGGAACGTGTTATTATGAAAGGGGGAGGAAATTCGTCACATTTTTTTCCATCTTCATATCCAAAAGACTTAGATTTAGAATGCCTTTACTTGAGAGAGATTCGTTGTTGAAAACATACACTTGAAAACTTCAAAAGTGAAGTCTCCTTTTTGTTTTTTTCTCCCTTTCTTCTCCCTCTCTTCACTTTTTCTATGTAATGAGTCAGTATTTACATTTAAAGACCGCAGTCATTGTGATTTAGTTTTTTAGAACTTTACCCTTAGTAAAAATATGCTGTAATAAAGAACCTATAAAGTCAAATTACTGTATCGCCCTTTCCATGTTTCCTCGTCCAGTCAGGATGAGAGTTAGAGTGAGAGAGAAAGGATCCTGAGGTTTTTTGTACACTGTAGTAAATGGGACTTAATTAATGTGACTCCTCTCTTCATTGTGAGTGAGGGAGAGAGGGATGTGAGTGGTTGGTGTAAGAGACTGGAGGGGAGGGGAAAGGAAGAATGTAATTGTGTAACTAAAAATGAATTTAGGGAAACTTTTCAAATTAAAACAACTTTGAGCATCAGTCCGGGGAGAGGGAAGGAGGAGTGAAACAAGAAAAATTTCGTTATTTTTTAATATTCTCCACAATTGTGTGTGTGTGTGTGGGTAGGAAATCTGTTATATTAAGATATAGGAGTATTGGGATGACTTTTACATTTTGTTGGACATATCTATACAGATTTTTCATAACTTTTACTCTTGGCTAGAAAATAAGATGCAGTTTTTGTTGTAATTTTTTTTTCCTGTTGCATATAATGCGACTAAAACTTCTGGTTGTGGACATAATGAGTTATACATATTGTTGTAATGTTACAGACATATTTTTTATACTTGTAATTTCCAAGATACAGGATATGCCAATATTTAAAAGTTTTAAAATAAAAATTTGGCTTGTGCAGGTATTGAGCAATATTTTTTTTCTCACTTGAAAAAACACACGGGATGAAACTGTGATGAGGAAAAAAATTTCGATTAGACTGGATATTTCAGGAGATTTTTTTGTGAGGAATTTATGTTTTAAAGAAAGGGAAAATAAAGCAGAAAACTCTTCTTTCTCATCCACGAAATGTCGAATAAGATGATGAGTTTTGAGGAGGGGAAGGGAGAAGTAGAAATTTTTGAGTAGAAAGATCTCTGAGCACGCGCCCTATCCAATTCTGTACAATTTCTATACAAGTCAAGTGGGGGAAGAGGTGCTGTGTGTGTGTGTTCCTTTTTTGACAGTTTCAATTCTTCTGATCCTTCAAAGTTCAAGTGGAGAGATGTGAGTTCGTTCCTTTTTTCTTTCACACAATCCACGAAAAAGTTTACAACCAGACGACAGTTCTAGAGCACACAGTACAAAAAAGAATTTGTCTGATCCTTCATTGTGGTGCATCTCATCTCCGACGATCTGGAGTTGATCTGTCCCCTTTTAAAATTTCATACACACATGACAATCTTGGAGTCTCTATGGTCTAGTAATGTTGTGTGAGTGTATGTGTGTACTGTGCATACACAATGAGGAAATAAGTTGAGAGATTTTTTTTGTTCGTGAAAATTGAGTTGGAGTCAAGGAGGAACAAAAGTTACATCACATGATGATGATGAGGGAGAGAGAGAGGAAGAGCTGATGAAAAACTCGTTCAATTCATTGGCACGAAGGTTTTATTTCGTTGGAGGCAGCAAGACGTTTTTTGTCATTTGACGACGACCCTCGTCTCTCATTCTTCTCTGTTTTCCAAAGGGCTCACATATACACTACAGAATATACTGTGTAGATGGGATTCTGTACAAGTGGATGGATCCACAGGGTGTATGTACAGTAGTACACATAGTCTCAATCTCTTAGTCTCATTAAGATTTTCCCATTTGGAATGGAAGGGTAAACAGTCGTCCTCATCTTCCCTCCCCTCTCCTCTATCTCTCTGGTCTTGGATTGAGGGCTTGAGGAAAGAAGTGAGGGAACCACAATTGCGACCACGATCTACGAATTACAAATTACGACGAAGTTCTCCTTTTTCTTAATGTACATACATATATGTGAGGACAATATGTATGTGCATATTTAAATACAAATTTTGGAGGTTCTCCTCTCCACTGACGAGTCTCCTCCAGATGAAGAAAGAGGAGAGAGAGAAAGAGATAGAGAAGTCTTTTGTCCTTCCTCTCTTTTTTCTACAATGACAACTAACGAGTTACACAGAGACTTGAGAATATTCATGACATTTCCCTTGAAACACACACACACACACACCATGTACATATGGTACTTATGTACATGGTATGCAGTCAACCATAAGGACAGTGAGCATTCACACAATTGCTAAGCATCCAAAAATTCTCAGTCTCTCTCTCTCTCACTCTCGTCAAAATCTTGGTTTTGAGCTGCTCAAGCCTTTCCTTTTAATAATCTCTCTTGCTTTTGCTACCCTGTTAAGCAGTGAGACTGTGGGAAAGAAGATTTTGGAAGCAGATTTTCAACTTTATATCTCAACATTAACTAGAGACAGAGTGAGAGAACTGTGTCGGTTTGATGTAGTAATTCCAACTTGATGAATCCTTGGGGGAGGAGGATGTGGGCGTCAAATTGTGATGATGCGTGTGTGTGTATGAGTGTAGACAAATCTGCAAAAAAATGTTTACTTTTTCCTTTGGACCTTACTTTTTAATGGGATGTAATGAGTATAAAATTACTAAATTATCCTGGACTATCATTATCCCAGACGCTCATGATGAACACAAAAGGGAGGGAAGAAGAAGAAGAGGAAATCGGAACCTCATTTTCACTACAAACTCCACAGTCACACCGATGGAATGCATGCTCAGATATGTGTGTGTGTTTGTAAAAGTAAATTTCATTATCAAATGGATCAACATAGCTTTCCACACACAAGTAACACTATTGTGAGGAGCTGGAACGAGGGAAAGGACTTTAACGTTGGGAATCATTATTCAGTTTTATTAATTGGCATTTGTGCAGAGTTAGGGAAAACAAGGGAGATAGTTTAGGAGCTGAGAAATTCGGATGATACAATCTCTAGTGTAAATTGCGCCGCTGGAGGCTAAGGAGAATGGTTGAGGGTTGAGTCTGGACAATATGATGACACGTCCTTGCATGCTTCCGCCCTTTCACACGTTACCCTGGTTCTCCTGCCACTTCTTTAACGAGAACGACTTGGGAAGCTTCTGCAGCTTTGTTTCTTATTTACGACACACACACACAATGTAAGTGAGGGTGGGATAGTGTGGAGTGGCGGCCAGGCGGGGGAATTCTCCTTCTGGTCTACGACTGTCTCCTTGTATTCTTATCCATTTCTATCTAATAATGTGCCTCCCGCTCCCTCCTCCTCTTGTCACCACTCACTGATCTGTTTTATTTATGTTTCGCACTTCCGTCTAGCTCCTTTCTCTCTTGTCTCCTCAAATTTGTCGTCAGCTGAACACCCCAAACATAACAGAACAAAGGAGAAGGAATGAACTGAGATTTTGGCAACACTGGATATAAGTGTCAAATATTTTTTTTCGAAATTTCTCCAAAATTTTATCATAGGAATAGACATATGGATGGACTGGGTGGAATTAATTCGCGAAAAGAGTTATCTTGGAATTCATTTAAATTTAAAGAGCGAGTGTGTTTCTACATACACGCACGCACAAAGTCGGAAGAAGTGGTAGAGGAAGGGAATTCTGGCAGACTTGAATTCATGCTCAATAAGTTATGGGTGGGATGTGGAAGTACTACATACACAGGGCAAAATGTTCTCCTGATTTATCAACAAGTTTATGCAGTCAGGTAACAAGCTTGAGTTTCTTGGAAGCTGAGAAATGGAAAAGCCGTACCTCCGCACACACATACACGTGTATGTAACATCATCTCTCTGCAACAATATTCGTCTCCTAATTAAAGTTGAAGTACTTTGAAGGTGACCGTCAGTCCCAACTCCCATCTCTTCAAAATTTTCTCTGGAGGCAAATGGAAAATGGAAACTGGAGTTAATGTGAGTAGACACCTTGTGAGCGAAGGTGTGGGCTGACTACGCATTTCTCTCTGTTTTGAGGGACAGTATAGCAGAATCGCTAATGCGGCTCCTGGCTATGTATAATACATGTACAGGGGAAGGGGGAAGAGTGTAAGTGATTATGATTTTCATCAAATTTAGTTGATAGGGCTGTATGTTTTTAGGGACATTTTCTAAGCAAAAATTTTAATATCAAACATTTAGTGCGACAGCCGTGGAAATTTAATCTTCATATTTCACTTGAGATTTCTGAAAAAATTTGAAAAAAGATATTCAGAGAAATGACAAATCATATTTTTTGCAACGTTGAAAGAATTTACTAAAGAAATTGCAATGTTACTTAGTATTACATTATCATCGTAAACGATTAATATTTGCGTTAGAAACACTATTGAATTTAAATTCAAAAGTTCCTCAATATCCTTCACACATCGGATTGCAACGCATTACAATGAAGCTTCAGATCAATAGTTTCAAAATTTTGATGAAATTTGATTCCCAATTAGTTCACATTTTTTCTACTAAAATTTGCACCTGCCACTAAAATTTTTAAAGGATCCAGCAGTTTAATTGTGAATCTGTGTATGGAATATTCAAAGTCTTTTCTGTTAAATTTTTTATATTTTTTTATTTTGCACGCTGAAGTACAGCCTCCACCAATTTTGTTCCCACTTTCTTTTGTATATCCTTCAGGATGCAGGGCTGAGAAGAATATATATTTAGCTTGGCTTTCTCTTTCTTTTGCAAGTGTCTGGCACATGAATTTAAGATGGTGACTTGGCATACATACTCGCACTCACTACCGGCTTGTCTATATTCATTTCTGTGCATTGTGTACGTATTTCTGTCCAGAATTATTCCATCTACGTGTAGAGGCTTTGGGTACGCGTCTTTCAAAAAAAGTAGGGAAAGGCTTTTACTTTCGTTGGTGCATGTAAAATGTAAATGTGGTTATTTCTGCTCAAGGCCTTGTCTCCACACTTTTACATCGGCTGGCAGACAACCAGGCAATCGGAGCTTTAGGGAAAGTGTATGCATTAAATATCCACATCTATGCCGTCACACAAATGCGTCAGTGTGTGTGTGTGGTTCTCTACTGTTAAAATAGACACAGACATTTTCTCCCTCCCATCTCTGTACATAAACCCTGGAAACTGCAATAACTTTCACGTCGTGGGGGCGCCGGTCTCGTCTTCTTCCTTGTATCGACAATGAGAATGAGAGGAAAGTTTGTCTAATTACAGTCTACGCACGACACTTCACTCCCGTGACACACACACACACAACTTTCCCAATTGTGCCTGTCATCCTCCTCATCGAGGCTTCTCCCCATGAGTCAAGTAAATCAATTTTGAATGGTTGATTTCCCCTGCATGTCACTCTCTTTGGAAGTACATGAGAGTCCTAATGTGTCCCGCTCATTTAACTATGCTAAAATAATTGCGGGATTGAGTGTGCGGACGTGGGAGGAAAGCAAAAATGTGGCAGAGAAAGGGAGGGTGCGTGTGTGTTAATGTATAAGAGGGGAAATTTATGAACAAGACGTTTTTTCATTTAAACCCAAAGTCTTTGGGGGAACATGAAAGAGAGAAGAAAATAGAAAATAGGAATGAGGACACTTTCTTTCTCTCAAGATACAGGGAATGTCATTAATCCTCAAAAAAGAGAAAAGCTCTTCACAGAGCCAATCATGGAGACTCTCTTTCTGTCTCTCTGAAACTCTCGGCGGTGGACGAGGGATCTATTTCCGTCTCTCTCTTTGCTTGTGTCTGCTGGTCTCTATAACTGTATACGTTGTGTTTATGTGTGCGTGATCTAATTGTAAGTGGAACGGAAATTTTTTGGTTCGCATTTCCTATACCGTGACTGCATTTTGAATATCTTTTTGTGCAATTTATGGCACTAGAGAAAATATAAGGTTTGTTCTTTGTCCGTTCCTCTCACTTTCTCTCCATGGCATCTTTGTAAGAGACTTTTCTGGCTACTCCTCTGAGAGGGACAGAGAAGAAGAAAAAGGGAAGGAGAGGATATTTTGAGAAGGAAAGAGTTTCCTTAGATTCTCTTTGACTATTACCAATGGTGAGATTGAGGTTCGCTCCAGCTTTCTCTTAGTTTCTAGATACTAGCCAAACGAAGACTTCCTTTAGAAAATGTACCAAAGCATTACTACCAGATTCTCTTAGAATGCCAATTGAAAGACGGAAAAAAATCCTTCTCTCGTTAGTTTCAACTCCGAGAAAAGAGTTAGACAGGATTCGTTATAAGTGTAAGAGTGGGTGTGTGATATTCTTTGGTCCTGGTTTCGGATGTCCAAAAATATTATATCAAATATTTTACCAAAAAATAGTAGGCAAATACTTGAAAGATAAATTATCATAGATGTTTTTAGTGAGGCCTTGGTATTTCACAAAAGTTTGTAAAATCCACGTGTAGGATTCTCTGTACCTGTGAAAGTATAAAGGAAAGGATCAAAGAAATGTCACAAAAGTATAAATATTCAAGGACTCTCAGATTTTCTCATTCTCAGATTGTCATGGTACACAAACGTACAGAATGGGACGAGTAGGATAATGCAGAACAAAAAATGTTGATAATCGTTTTTCAAAATAAACCAACTCGTGTGCAACTAATGGAAGCAATGTGTGTGTGCAATTTGTCAATCACTTTATTTTGTTTCAAACAATTTTTTAGCAAATTTTTTTATGATTTTTTACGATGCAAAAAGTCTTTCAGGGGAAGGAATTCGTCAATAGATTTTAGTTTTGGGATGAAAATATCATTGCATTGCGCGCACACAAAAACAGTTTCTCTCTCTTGAGCAATGTTAAAGAACTTTTTTGTGTGGAGGAGAAAAAATGCATAGAAATTTGAGTCCAATTCAATTTCTTTTGACGTTCTTTGGTATTTTTGTATTACCTCCTCCCATTCCGGTCAAACTGAATTGAGTGAGAGACTAATCATGATATTCTATTGCTTCCTTTGACAACATCTCTCTTCCTTCAATGTTTGTATCAAAGTTAAATCTGGCACTCCTCTGAATACAGCCATACATTCCCTGACCTTTAATTCACAAAAGAAAGTCTACCTTCGCACACACAGTCTCTGTACAGTACAATTCAGGAGGGAAAAATAATAAATTAAAAAGCATGTCGGCCTCACAAAAAATATATTCCTCCCCTTTTCTTTATGCCAATTTTTTGCACGCCTACCTCACTCACTGCAATTTTCAATGCCCTGTGTCAGCAGAAGAGTGAAATGTTAGCAAAAATGGTTCAATAGAATTAGACTAGTATTCACTGAAAGGGGAAATTCAATTCTCCATTCTCCTAATAGAGAGGAAAAGGGGGTGGGCCATTAGCAGACATATTAAGGTATCAGGTTTCGATGGGCAATACAACGTCCAAAATGAGTGATGAATTTGTAAAGGAGTATGTACACTTTCTATTTCTGAACAGTCAATCGACTTGGATATTTTTGGATCATCATTCAAGTGTACTACACGTCACGTGGAGGGAAAACGTCGTAAAAAAGATTTTGTGCTCTAGCTGGAATTTCAAACTTGTTAATTAAAATATAAAGAAACCAAAGAGAGTGTGCGTGTGCGTGGGAAGGATTCTGAAGCTCAAATTTAATAATATATATTGGCAATATTCTTGAGTAAATATACAGGCGGAGTGGATGCTGGTCGTTTTCACTCTGCTGCACAGTCAATACGTGCGATCTGTGACCTATTACCGCTTTTGCTTTCTCTCTGTATGCACGTGTGTTGAAGAGGAGAGAGAGAGGTACATGAAATTTATGCTATCCTAGCTCTACCCACAAAAGGGGAGACAGTCAGGGAGAAAAGGCCTGGAGGGTCTTTGCTCTCAATGGAAGATCCAAAGTTTCACAGGAAAGATGTCAGGGAGTCTGAGAAAGAGTTATATACAATATAATATCATATATAAAAAAGGAGAGTCAAAGAAATTGAATGGTGAACTACACAGAGAGGATAGAGAAACCAAGAGAGAGAGAGCGAAAAGAGATACGTGTGTATAGTTAGACTACCGGCGAATAAAAAAGCGTAAATTTGTACCACTGAGAAAGATTCGATGAGGCAGCCAAGAGAAAAAATATATGGCATGAAAAAGTTTCGGGGACTAAGATCTATACGTAGACCCCTTCCCACCATTCTCTCTCTCTCTACACACACACACAATATATACCTATCTTTATATGCTTCCTCCCGCTCGATGTGTTGCAATTTAGGTAGCCTTTGAGCTGCCATCAACTATCTCATAGAGTAGAATTGGAGCAGCTTCTCTCTCACTTTCTCTAACAGAGAGAGAGAGAGAAGTCCGACTTTCACTCTCTCTCTTTCTTTTTGACAATTCAGCACTTTTTTCACATGCACAACTCTGTGTTAAACCTGTGGGAGACGTAATGTGATCTGGGCTGTAATGTAAATATAGGACATGGATACTGGATACAACTTTTTTCTGTTAAAGTACACCAGTACTTTCTCCCTCTTTCTATTGACACGTATAGAGAGTATGTGTACGGCGTCGAAGCTTGTGAATCTTTTATAATAGTATCTATACACATATGTATGTGAAATGTTATTTCTAGAAAGGTTTGCTGATTTCCTTTGATATATATTTTTATTTTGGGAAAGTCGAAAATAAGTTCAAAGTTTACAGAAGGAATTTCTTTGGACATGAGTTGGATGGGATGTGAGGGAAGGGAATAATTTTGAGGAATTTAAAATTGTCAAATGAAATTTGGAAGCAAATAGAACAAATGCCAAAACAAATTGAGTATGCATGATCATTCAAAAAGTATTAAAGGCTTTAGGTATTGTGCGTGTGTGTGGCTATCGTAGAAAGACGAATGAGTGGAGAGAGGGTACTTTAAATTTGCCAATTTGGGGGTTAGCCCGTCTTACAGAGGGACAACCGGCTCTTTCAGGGAAAATGATGGGTGGGCTATGGAATCGTACGAAATAGGGAGAGAAAGAAAATGATGTCTCTTTCAAACGGACGGAGAGTAAAGGGAGGAGAAAGAGTCATGGACTGATTTTTCACGTATTTCTTCATATCATGTACATGAGAGGGAATGGGGGAGGGTAGGAAAGAGAGCGAGAGAGAAAAGCTAAGCCATAAATAAGGACTAAAATAAATGTGGCTGGGAGTATCTGTGTAAAGGGGCAAGAGCAAAAGGGGAGAGTGAAAGTATAAAAAAACAAAAAGAGAAGAAGATTCTGCTGACTGACTCGTAGCATGAAGCTCCTATAAATTAACAGCACAAGACAATGTAGCGGGGGAGAAAGATGAAGAGAGAAAAGTATAGTTTAGAGGATGAGGCGGAAAAAAGGAGAAGAGAGAAAGAAAAAAAAATTACAGAGGATTCTTCCTCCTCCACGTCATATCTACATATATATGATGCTTTTGTTATGGGAAATATGGTGACCCATAGAAGCAGAGAAGGAGGAGGAAGCCATAGAGAGAAAGGATAGAGAGAATAAGCTCATAGTTGATTGTACTGTGAGGGTGTACGCACGTACAGCCGCCTCCTCTGCCATTCATCCTGATATATTGTATACTTGCTCATTTGCTCCAGTCTTTAGTTCTTTTCTGTGTAGCCAAGCAGTATATCTTGGACAAATCCTATTGTTCTTCATGTTTCCAATGGTACGGCCATGCCATACAGAGAAATAGTGTGGCCAAGTACGAGCACACAGACTCAACCGACTGAGAATATAATAGATCGGCGAATAGAGTAATAGAAGCATAGCAAAAGCTCATCTTGCCATGTGCCCCCCTATACACACACAGCCCAAAGTCAGAGAGGGACTATGGACAGAGCTAATGCCAAAAAAGAAACGATTTTCATACACGTGAGCATTCTTGCTATTTCCCAACTCCTATAAATTCCACTGCTGCTCTCTCGCTCCTCCGTTCCCATGTTCCATCGCCCATCATCTCAAACCCCATAGCACACACACACACATGTACACAGTCTCTCACTCTGAGTGTACAAAAAGAAAATTGCTAGAGCCAGCATCTCTGTGACTCCCCAGCCAGTGCAATGTGTGTGTGTGTACATGTAGACATTAGAATCTTGATTCTGGAAAACTTAAATCTAGAAACTATGGACCATGGACAGCCAAGTAGTCGTACAGATCATATAAACTGAGCTACACACACACATCCACATGAGCATGGGGCATGGCATTGAAGAGCAGCAGATGCCAATAAAATTGCTCAAGAGGAAATGAATTGAGAGGGAGCAGACTGTCTCTAGTCTGTAGTCATCCATTCTCTCTCTCTTTACAAGATGTTTGGATCTTTTGTTTAGTTTTAGTCAAGTTTTACTCTTTTGTCCTCCCACTTACCCTTCTGTGGCTAGCTCTTTCACTTTGTGCTTGAACGTGTGTGTACAAAGAGAGTAACGGCCGATTACTAACCAAAAGGACCACTGCCGAAAACCATGCTAGCCCACCACACACACAAACCATTACCAAGACATAGGATAGATGAAACAGAGCGCAAAAGAGAGAGACTGACTGTGGCTGGGGAATATTGCTTTGCCCATATTGTCCACTGCATTTTGCCAAATTCTATGGGCATTTTCAATGAGACTTTTATGTAGAATCAAAAGTTGCGTATGTACAGGGAAAGCTTTTGAAGAGGGAACGAAGTACAGAGAGAGAGAGAGAGGGAGAGAGGAGTCAGAGTGTAGCTTTTATTTCATTTCTCCTTGGACCATGTTCCGTGTAGCTTTTAGTATTATAACAAGCGACATTCTATGGGGACCTTCATAATAATATGTCCCATTGTCCGAGGAGACTGGTTGTGTGTGGGTCATACCATTATCTGCTCAGCTATACACAACCTACCCATACTCGTGGGGCAGGAAGAATGGCTGCAAATCTATCCTTCGCCCATGCCACTGCCTGCCTTGCCTAGCCTTCCCTGGTTCTCTGCTCTGGTCGGTTGGGGTCATTTTCGTTGCGAGCAGTAAATTATCGAGAAAGGAAATTGCTACTCCTTAAATGATTGCATGCGCGAATTGAAAATTGCCATCAGGAAATAGGATGAGCCAGTCTAGCTCTCTCGTGCAGTGAGTATGTGTGACTCTGTACTCTACTGTGCATTGCAATGCACTCTCACTCTCTTCTCCATCCTCCTCCTCCCAGGACTCAGACATATAGAAATATAGTTAAAGTTTGAGCGTTAACTTTGGACAAGAATAAAGTAACCTCTCTCCTCCTCCCTTATTCGATAGATTTGCTATTATGGCGCAATAGATTGCTTAATCCCATTATCGCAGAGAGTGTGTCAATTGTTAAGGAAAAAACCAAAATTTATATTTTCTCTCAATGCATTCTCTTTCCACTTTGGGTCCCCCCGTGTCACACAACAAAAGTTGGGTAATCATCTGTTTTTCGCAATGGATCTCCTAACCAGCGAACACCCGCTGCCCCTATTCATGACACATGCTGTGGGTTAGTGAATAGTTTGCCAAAATATTGTTTTATTACATTTTGTGTTGTGTTTTTTTTTCTTCTCATTCACCCTCGAAATACGCCCTTTGTCCGGAGTAACTTTTATTTCGTTCTGGTATAATTATTTAGAACTGGGGATGTGTGCAATTCCGGAATTTTTGGCATTCAAGTATTCAAAGGAATAAGAATAGAAAGGTTAGGGGAAAATATTACTGCAGAATTTTTTTAAATAAAAAAAATATGTTCAATGTGCAAAATTGAAATTCTGGAATTTACAATTTTCTGTGTACTGGATGTATCGCATAATGGATTTCGCATGGTTTAGATGTAAATGGAAATTTGCATGACTAGAGGAGAGAGAGTCGGTTCATCATTCATCTTTTTTTTATAATTTTCTAGGGAGGGAATGCTGTTGAGTTTTTTACAGGGATGGGGGTTGTACAGGATAATGCAGAATATATTGGATGGAATATTCAAAATTTCTTTGGGGAAATTTGAAGTAGTTTTGATTATGCATGGATATATTGAGTTAGTCTACAGCATATTTTGTACTGGAAGATGAATAATACACATACAAAGAGAGAGAGAGGAAGATTTATTGTGGGGAAAAAGGAGGGCTGCTGACTGTCGATGTAAATCCATTAATTGGAGTAAATCAAGTTGATCATGGGAAAGGACGTAATTTATTTCTGGTATATACAAGAAGAGGAAGAGTGGAAATGGAGAGAGACAGGGATGCCATTACACACACTGCATCGTCCCTCTATATCTATAAGGAGAGAAAGGGAGAGCAGCCTTTCATTATGCTTTCCAGTCCATTTGTGCAGGCTCATAATTTTAATGTCTTTCTCTTTCAAATCATGCCTGATTTCACGTTTATGGTCGTGGTTTGCTCCGACTCTCCTACGCCACCCTCACATTCTCCGGGAACACAACTCATACGGCGGATGGACGGGATTCCATGTCATCCTAGGGCTTCACTAGTCCACAATACAAATTCATTATGAAAGGAAGAGAGAGCGAGCAAGAAGGACTCTACGGCATGTATACATTTATTCCCACAAATTCAGACACTTTTCCTCTAGACTTGACTCAAATTTGAATCTCCAATGAGAGAAAAAGAGAGGTACATAATTCTGCTCCTGGTCACACTCCCCCCTTCTCTCTGTGTGAATTTCGATTTGAATTTGATGGTACATCTCAAATATTGGGTTGGAGAGTCGGGTCATCACATTCCAAATATTTGCATGTCCGAGTACTTCCAGCTTGAATAAACCAAAGGGATTTCAAGATGGCAATAGAATAAATGCCTTGTAAAATCAACATTTCACTATACTTGGATTCGTAAATTATGTTAGTTTTCCAGTAGCGTTCGTATATAGCATAGAATATAATTAAGAGTACAAGAGGGATTAGACGAGACTCCATGAGATGTTTTCAAGGAGTGAAGATAATGAGAATTAGAGTGACTAATTTTTTTGCCCTGCTAAGTTTTCATGTAGTGTCAAAGGATCATCAAGATTTCTTAGAGAAAGTGTAGAGAAATATTTTTTCTTTTACTGTTTGTGTCTACACAATTGAAGAGAACAATTGAGTGGGAGGAGAAATGGAGGAGGTGAGTAGATTACAATTCCCGCCTCCCATTCCGTTGACATGATTTGGTGAGAACAGAGTTAGAAAGAGAGAGGGGAGAAATGTTAAGTATTGAAAGTAATAGTTTGTTGTTCCTCCATTGTGTAGAGAAGGAGAGTTGAGTTGAGTTCTTGCAATTTGGGTTAAGAACAATATGCGTAGAGAGTGAGAGAGTATCCATAAATTGGCAGATTTTCCCTTCTCAATGGCCACAACCAATCTCTTACAATGTTGAACACACACACACACGTCACACACACATAGTACATCCATACAATGCTCCGACACGACTCCCCATAATGGCAACAACAAGGATGGAGTTTCGGAAGCCGGAGCTGTTTGGAGTGTCTACACGGAACTCCCTGGATATATGTATATATAGGGTGAGTGCGTTAGGTAAGGAAGACAATTAGGAGGAATGATGATGGGTAGGAAGTAAGTAATAATGATGTTATGAGAATATCGATCCTCACAAATGAGGATAGGGAGAGAGAGTACATCACTATTATACGGAGACCCTCAGAGAGAGAGAGAGAGGAGGGAAGGCTAACTCTATTATCATGCTCTTTTAATGCTACATCAACACTAATAATATGGGTGAAGACCATTGGTGAGTACACAGGGGAAAGCGCAAGTTTTAACTCTTCTCCAGACTAGTCACAAACTGGAGTCTTCTTTGAGTGGTATCATACTCAAAACCTCAAAGTCGACGTGTACACTGTGTGTGTAGACACACACAATTTACAATCAGCCCACCTACCCGACCGACTAAGTAGACTGCGTTATGTACAAAGAAGTATGTAGGGCTGGATACGGATACACACACATCTCTTGTGTATGTACGTCTTAACACACGGTACTTACGAGGAGAAATAATATCTGATGGAATACTTGCATAATTTTAAATTACCATATACCCCATCAGAGTGATCGTCTCTCTGCCTTGGTTGTTGTGAGACGAAGTGGAGACATGAAGACATGTTAACTGTAGCCTGGGTGGTAAATAGTAAATACAAGTTAGGAAATTAACCATTAGAATTAATTCAAATTATGCACTGCTACCTGCCCGCCCCTCTCCCTCCCATCTTACTTCATCTAAATTATTATTATTATTGTGTATAGCCCAGAATCCCATGAATGCGAGATGACCCGATCCTATTCTATAGTACATAAGGTGCGGAGTGGGATACAAGGGAGGGAGGGCCATAATTTCCCTCTTTATTTATTAAACTATGGTTCGAGAGTGTGTCTGTGGATTGTACACCATCAGAAAGTGAGTGAGCACCATGGTACACAGAGGGACCGGGTCTGTACATACATACACCGTTGTGTGTGTATGTGTGTGTGTGTGTGTGTGTGTGTTTTAACAAGTCTTCATACTTATGAGTATGACCTACTGTGCTGCAGTTTCTCTTCAGGACTTGAGGCCAAGACCGGTGAGGAATGCAATAAATAATGATAAGAGCTAAGAGCTAACGATAACTACTAATCATAAATTAATTAACATTTCACTGTTACACTCTCATCCAGCGTCCTCCTCGTCATTGTGAGGTCTGGTGTGTAGTGAAATGTGGAATTAAGAATCTCTCACTCCTTCAATTACAGGGTGGGAAATGATGAAGGAGGGAAGTACACGTTGTAATTTAAATTTACTTGTAATTATGTTGATGGCTTCAATTCTGAAATGGGTAGAATGCTTTCCTTATTGCTCCCACCACAAAATTAAGATGGAGAAGAAGATTCCGCTACTATTTTAAATACTTTTTTAATGACTCGACTCTTGGGAGGAGGGAGGTTACGCAAGGGTCACAGCTGAATCCTGTGCCATGTGTGTGGGAATCCAGGAACACACATTAAGAATATCTTAGGACAATGATGAAGTACTTTTGCAAAATGTTTGCTTAAATATTTTGAGAGTTTCCGGATTTCGCAGAGATTCTTCACTCTTGGGAGAAAGTATTTTTTTAATTATGGAAACTTCTATGAATTCGAATTGTAAGTCATTCAATTATAATGAAGGACTGTTCGGCCGCAAAGAAAAGAATCCACAGGACTTCCGGGAGATGCTTTTTAAAAAATACTATTTTTTTTAGAAAAGGTATGCATTTGTATAGTAAACCAAGGCATTACACAAATGTGTGTTGAAATTCCATGCCAAGGTTTTGTGTAGTTCCGGAAAGTGTGAGTGAGGAGGGAGGAAACTTTGGAGTGTTCTTTTGTACAACATATATATACGTACACAGTGTAAGAGACCTTTCCCTATATAATTTGAGTAGCATAACATTTTCCGGGTTGAGCCAAACTCTGAAACTATCTGTTCCTCCATAAATATTGTAAGTTGACCTATATAGAATGCTGAAGTTTTCAGGGATACACTCTACTTTAAATGTCTGTGTGTGTGGGTGAAAGAGAATGTCGAGTTAGATAAAGAAGCATAAGATAAACGCTCTCACTCTCTCTTTCTCTTGTCAGCTGAAAGAGTTGTAGTCACCTCCAATGAGAAGCCAAAAAAGGATTCTCTCATATCTCTACATGGATATTACTTTCGCACTCGACTCGAAAATTCCAAGAATTTTTTTTACACATAATTCTACCAATTTTTTTTCAACAGTAAAATTACTGTCAGAAACTCAAAACATTGAATAATAAAATGTTGGAGAAAGTTTGACTTGTAAGAATATTACATCTCTCAACTTTTCCAAATATACAAATTGAAGAATAACAGTTTTTATTGTAATGTTCACCATCATTTTCAATTTTTCTTAAATCTATACCACATTTTTATTTCACCCTGGCCCCCTGGAAGTTGAAATAGGAGAAAATCAAGCTGTCTTTTCCAAAACGTTTTTTTCCCTCTGACTTTTTGTTGCTAGAAAAATCCCTGTGGGTGATTCCTCAAAATGAATGAGTATAAGAGATGTACAAAACATGTACGAATATTTTTTCACAAACACACGCATGGACAAGTCTTCCTTCTTGTTCCTTTGAATTTGAACTTTTTAGCCTTCAATTTATGCCGAGTTAGCATATGGGAAAAGAGTCAGGCTGTGGAATAGGAGGGTGAAAAAAGGTGAGGTGCCTGAATTGTGAAACATCGGGAGAAGACACAAGGCAAGAAAAGTAGAAATAGAAGAGAGAGAAGAAACTTTCCCAATTTATAATTCATCAAAAATACGTTTTCTTCCCCTCGTCTTCTTCTTGGAGACGGAAGGGAAGAGAGAGAGAGAAGAGCACACTGAAAGTATTCTAACTGAAAACTGAAAATAGGTTGGGCTTCCGATTCCCCTGGCGAGTTGTTCAATCAAAGCTCGTCTCTCTCCTTTCTTTCTCAAACTCGTCCTGGCTTTTGACATGATTTCTCTTGTGCTTCTCTTTCTCCCTATCCTCACACACACACACACTCTAGTCATCATACTTTTTTGGTACACTTTGTTCTTGGCTCTTTTGTTTGACTCCTGTCCTTCCAGCTTTTGGAAAATGTCAGAGTATTACAATGTCATTTGTGTAAAATTCTCAGTTGTCTTTCTTCATTGTAGCGTCTCCGGTAGTTTGACTGGGTAAATTTACGAGGAGTGGGAGGAGGATGAATTTGATGAGTTTTAATTTGGGAGTGTGATTGGGAAATAAACTTATTAAATGGAGGAGGAAATTGATTTGAATGTGTACATGGTTGTACTAGGAAATAATAAGAGAATTGTTGGGAGGGCTAAATGATTTGTCTGGATTAATTGACTTAAGACATACACAATTACAATGTTTCTTAGGAAATTCTTTGAAAACTTCATTCATAAATAGTAAACTGGAGGAGGAAGGTGGGAGGAGGAGGAGGAGGAAGAGAAAATAAATGTTGTAGTTTTTGCAAAGTTAACAACATTTTACCATTTAAATTGTATTTATTGACCTGAGCGGACAATTTAATCACTGAGTTGAGGAGAAGATGGGAAAAATTGTTGAATGTAAAATAAATGGAGAGAGTTCCACACCCACACACAGGGCACAGGGCAAACCAGGGTCCTCGAGACTGGATTTTGAGCTGAGTAAAGAGATGGAAAAGTGGAATAATTTTAACAAGTTTTTCCTTTAATCTAGAGAGAAAAGTTGACAACAAAGTTTTGTTCCCTCCTCTTCCTTTTCATCGTGCACAATAAACTAGGGAGAGAGAGAGAGGAAAAGGGCACTATGCGAAAGTATTAGTTCGAATTCAAAAGTCTCTCTCTTTTCAGCACACGGGGAGTTGGACACGCATACACGTACCTACACATTGTATGGATGGGAAGAGTGGGAGTTGGCCAAAATGTGTTAATTGTGAACTGATTAGTTTATGCGTCTAATTTTTTAATTTGTTCTACTTAAGATGCCTCGAGTCAAATTACTGTCAGAGGGAACATCCTAATTTCCCCAATTAAATGACGTTGAAACTATGGGCTTCTTTTATGGTGCTCGAAAAAGGAAACTTTCTTCCTTAATAAAATTCTCCTTGTCCCGGCACACACACACACATTCCTGTCTTTTATTTTATTTCTTCTCATTGGCTTTGTTCTCACATGTTACAACCCTCTCATCCTCTCTCTCTCTCCACACTTCCATACAAATGTGTCTGAGTGTGTACAAAAGCATCAGAAGGAGGAGGAGGAGAGAAGGAGACGGAGGAGGACTGAGCTGAAATTGTGCGTATATGTAATTGAATGAAAACGTTAATTTCATTATTGTCTTTCGCAGTATTAAAGTCTTAAGTTTTTTTTCACTCCTTTCCCCGTCACCTGCCTTGCCCCGACTTTGCCCCTTTGCAGAAGGAAGAGAAAAGTTGAGCAACTTTTTCTGCATTCCACCCGCTTCGTCTGTCTCCAGCTTGAACGCGTTCAAGCTGTCCTTCTCTCGTGAAGAAAAACTACTCAAGTTTTTTTTTATAATCCTCCATTTAAGTTTCCCTTCCCCCCTTGTGTGCATTTATTTAATTCTTCCTCTGATACACTCATATTTTAATAGAATCGGCTGAGATAGAGTAGGGGGGACTTAAATACCTTTTATAAATTTATTCAGCTCTCATTGAGCTTTGTAGTTTTTTCTTCACCTCAGCATGACGAGGTTCACCCTTTCCACCCCAATCCCTCTCTCTCTCTTCGGGATTTGGAAACCCTGGGATTGCGAGGGAAGGTTCACATTGGTCACTGTAATATAGTCTTGTCTTGTATGATCCATTCCATTCTTGCTCGTCGGAACAAGACGATTGTTGTTCCAAAGATCCAGACGATTATCATTAGTCAGTGTGTGCTGTGCAGGGACCGGGGGGAGATGATAAAAATCTTTGGCCTACACGACAAATGGGAAATACATGTTCACAAGGACGAGACTGTAAACAAACAGCAAAAACAAGGAGAGACGCTGAGTCGGCAAGAGAACAGAGGCAAAGAGGAGGAGTGAGAGGGGGGTAGACACTACACTTTTGCTTTTTAGGTCGAAGAGAAGAAGGAGGCGGCGATTTATTTTATAAGCACAAGTGAATGTTAATATATTCCCAGGAGGGGAAGGGAAGGAGGGGAAAAAATTCTCGTAATATTTTTATGCAAATTAGGGTGCTATGATTTTTATGCTGGGAAGAAGACTCAGTGTAAAAATGAAGGTAGGTAGTCGTGTTTATTTAGTTTTGTGTTACTAGTGTACTCGCAATTGTGTTTGAATTGAATCATAATTTTACAGGTAATAAGAGAGATAGGGAGGGGAAGAAGAGGGCTTTAATAAATTTTCGAAGACTGGAATAAGACGGAGGTAACACAGCAGCCAGACTCATGGAATTATGTTATGATAAATACAATTTTAAATTTTAGACACAAGCAGAGGGGTAGAAGAGAATGGAGGAAGGGAGATCAGAGCCGGTTTCAATCGTCAAACGCCACACTAAAAACCACAGACAGACGACGGCCTTGCATGTATTAGTGAAGGGATACAGACAGATTGGGTAGCTACTGAGCTACAAGTTTTTTTAATCTTGTATTTTTTTACTTAAAAAATACACGATGCCCACGTTGTGACTACAATACACACACAGGACATGGTAATAAGCAGAAATAGGGAGAGGAGAGGCGATTGTGTGGTTGGGTATTTACATGATTGAACATGATACAAGACAAGACAGGGAGGAGGATGAGTAGAATACAATATTACAATATACGGTGGCTAGGGACGGTCAGATTTTGTCTGTCAAATTGTGTGTTGTTGTGGATGGAACACCTTCTCGGGTTTTATCTTCCTGCATTATTTTTAAAATATGTACAAAATTACTTTATCAGGCTTTATGACTATCTTTTATTTTTGTAAATAATAAAAGTTTTGAAAAATCCTTCAAAATACTGGGTATTTACATGAATATGACTTAAACATGCATGGAAAGGAGCAGGTGTCTCGTAACAACAAGAATATTTTCAAAAGACCACAAATTGACGTGGGTTTCTCCTTATTTTTTAACAAGCTTCTTCCTCCTACCCACCTCCATTAACTTTAACTCACTCTGTACTTTGGGAAATGTGAAAGGACTTCCACGTACAAGTTATACATTTGAAAAATTCATTTTTGACAAGGCCACTTTGTCACTCGTACTCGTTTGAGGTGCTGCTGTTGACTCAACGAGCCTCACCAACACACACACACACAGTGTATATTACACACACAAACAATTTCACTAACTCTCAGAGACAGGGAGACAGTAAAAAATGTTTTAGGCGAATATTGTGGTGCGGTCGTTAACAAGGGTCTCCCTTACTGTCACTAATGTTGTAGAGCAGCAGGGTAGACTCGAACAAAAAAACCCTCTATGATTCTCATGAAAATTTTCATGAGGAAAATTGACGAATCCTGTCACACGTCTCTCTCCCTCTCTCTTATATACTCTTTGAGCCAGATCCAAGAAAGACAGAATATGTGTAATGTGAGCGGTTGAAGATAAGAGTATTTCCTCTTCAAGTTTTTCTCTCTCGCAGAGATAACCAGATAATGATCAACTCATTCCCTTCTTTTTTATTACTTTCTTTGGTTATTGTTGTGAGCGCCTCTTCTGTTGTTTGTGTATGCTGATTTATGTTGATTTGGATTTCCATAGTTGCTTCCACACACACACACACACACACACGTTTCTCATTCTTTCTTGTTTAAAAATGTGGAGATAACTCTTGTGGTCTTTCTGCTCATTCATTTAGAACAAGGGCCTGAATTCTCAGGGAAGAAACACATTCACACACACACACAAATGTAGTGGCGTAAAAGCATATTGAATTATGCAGGGCGGGAACACGGACGTGCTTGATGTTCAAACGGAGACTCTCTCCTTCACACGATATTCTCATTCTTGTATTTTCTCTTTTGCTGCTTTGTTCCGACTCCGAGATAGGTAGAGGAAAAAGAGACGGAAATGAGATGGCAAATATGGCAAAGTTGATTACCTAGATGTGTTGATGTTGCGCTGCATTTCATTTCTGTGTGTATTTATATTCTGAGCGCAAAATCAACTTCACGAATGATGACTTGTAAGCCAGGCTTCGAGAACTACTCTACACATGTATGTATGCAGATGTCTTACAGGGAAAATAGGTGCTTCTCTTGTGAAAAAAAAATATAATGTAAGTCGCTCTCTTTTCTCCCTACTATCTACATCTTTCCCTTGTATTCCCTATCCCTGGTTTTTTGGATAGAGAGAGAGAGAGAGCGAGAATTTTAATGGAACGGATGCAAATGTCAGATTTTTTGGTTGTATGTGGAAAAAAAGGCAATTGCCACACACCATGCAATTTCTAGTGTTATTTCTCCTTCCCAGTTTTATTTCCTTATTTTTTACATGCCCGGGTACTTGGGTGGCCGGTTGAGTGGAGATGCAAATTTTGAAAGTGTGTCTTTCTCTTGCTTGTTTGAGAATTGTATGACCTATGTAGAATATACGGAAAAAGTATTAATATTCATTAAGGATGGTTGTGCATACTGTGTGTGTGTGTGAACCATATTGTTCTGTCTTTTAATATTTGGTATATTTTTTTGTGGGGGTGAAACGACTAATGTTCCTCTCTCTCTCCCTAGAATATTTGTATGGTGTGCGCTCTCCTCCATGATGAGAATCTGTGATGAGAAAATGTAGAGTAATTCAATCCTTCTGTGTGTTTGTATGTTGTTGTTGGGTCTGAGCTCCGGAAACCACGAATGTCGAATTGCGTGCCACTAGGGACAAAAAGTGTATCTTGTGGAAAGTGAGCATGGAGTGTAATGCACGGTTTAATGTAATGTATACTTGGAAAGAGAGAAAATATTTTGGCTAAAATAACAACCACACACACATAATGTACCCTGTTCCGAGCGTGGAGACATGACCTCAGTAGAGATATACGAATCCTACCACGTTTTTAAATACAAGGATCATAAACGAGAAGGGGCTCTTCCTCTCTCCGTTTTGCAACTAATTTAAGCTGTATACGAAAGACTGTACAGAGCCCGTTGTTTTAATTCCTCGTATAATTATACGGGTGGGAGAGAAGGAGGGGGAGAAGATCAATGTACTTGTACACACAAAATAATTTCAACAAGATTATGTTTGTTCACTCCACAATAACCATAATGTGTGTGTGAGAGAGAGAGAGAGAGGGGGGGGGGGGTTGCATGTGTGTGTGTTTTGGATTGTGTTGACTCGCTCGTGGTTTGGGAACTCAAGAATTTTGGAAAGTTTGTATAAATTCAAATGAGACGCACAAAAAACAAAGGACTGTCAAGAATTGTTCATTTATGCATATTATACTGGCATAATTTGTAAAGAAACATTGAACTTCATCATTAGGACTAGACTAATCAAGGATACTTGTGGGTTGTAAAAAATGGAATTAAAAAAAGTAATCTGAATAATACAAAACTTCTTTGCATGATTAACGTGTACCAATGACAAGCGCAATGTAGGGTCTTAATTATGTGGCTAGATGAGGAGGAGTATAATATGGTGACACGAGGAAGTCATAAAAATCTTGTCAAAGGTGGTAAAAAAATTCCTTTGTCTTTAACTCTGTATTAGAATGGGTATGAGACTAAGACACTGTACAACATTTATTCTGAATATTGTGCTATCCTTTTTAGGAGATACAATAGTTTTGATCAGCTCAAGTTGTACAGGAATAGAAAACGGTGTAGGAGGATACTGTAAAGTGTAGCTTTATTGATGTTACATAACTTTGTCTGTGTACGCACTCAAAGTGTATCTGAGAGAAACACTAGAATATACATGTGTGTGTGGACAGTTTGTTGGATTTAAGGCTGAGAAAATGGTGGTGGTCGTCCAGGCAAGCCAAGGGGTTGAAAATGTGAAGAAGAAAGTTATACTGTTCTTCACGCAATATACTTCTTGTAGATGCACTTATATATCTATCCTCGCTTTTACTGTTATGGACAAAGAGTGGGATAGACCATTCGCAATTCCTCCAGAAATAAGTTTGTAGCACCATAAATCTTGATCGTGAGTTGTACGGCCGCTATGGTATGGTTTCCAGTTTCCACAAAAGTCACTTTTCTCCCTTTAGCTTTTTTTGACTGGGCTGGAAATGAGGAAGAGGGGGAAAACTGTGAGGGGAAAGTGAGAGTTAGGGAAGGAGGAAGAGATGAAGGTAAATTTTTTTGCCATATGCTTCGTACAGGGGGTTGGACCGAGACAATACAAAGGAGTCAAAAAAGAAAATGAAATAATGTTTCCTCTTCATAATGCTCCAACACACCCAGCCTCATGTGTTCCCTGGACAGTTGAGCTCTCCCTCCACACACACACACACATCCACACACCGACAGACACAACGAGTGTACATAATAGTTTTGCTAAAAAGTGCTTAGCCCACGTCATATCCTCAGCTGAGAATATTATCTGCCGACAAGACTACACTACATATCCCTCTTCCTTGCCAGTTGAATGGCCTGCTGTACAATGGGAAGGGGAGCCGGAGCTAACAAAAGTTAGCTTGTTTCCTCACATCACACAAAAATTGGGCAACTTACCGGAAAGTCATCTATTTTTTCTCCCCATCTCTCCTCCCTCCCTCCTCCTCTGTCTTCTGTGTGTATGATATGACTTTTTGGAATTAATTGCTTTGTCCAGACAGTCCCTACCCCTCTTTGGGAAAAGATTTTTCCTAGTACTTCTATATTTAATGCGTAGCTCGGGGTTAAAAAAATTCTCTTTTTTAACCATCCGAATTTGTACCTATTTTCAAATAACTTTTTGTATACACACAAACACACACGACGTGCACAGGGTGGAATGACCACACTGAACTGTACTGCAGTTCATAATTTTATAAACATATCGAAAATTTGATACAGAGTAAATGGAAAGTGGTGAAGAGGGGGAGAAAGCTAGGAGAAAGCTTGTGAGCTGCAGCCTGTCAGTCTCCGAGTTGAGGAAGAGAGAAAAGGGAGATGGTAACAACTTTTAACATACTTTGAGACTGAACGTTGAGGACAGGGAGGAAGAGTATAAAATTACGTTATATAATACAGCATATGCCGGATGTGACTCTCTATACTGAGTGTAACAAGTACGGGGGATACAGTAGCATGTAACTGTGTGTGTGGAGTGGATGGAGAAAAGAGATGAAAATACATGTCGAAGGAAGAAGCATTCTACCTTTTATAATGTAACTCTGTACTCACTCTGTGAAACACACACACACAAGAAAAGGCCTTAAGAATGGTTGGCTGCAGTTTACATTTCTCTCTACGCAGTCACGTCCATTTTCATCTCTTTTCTCCGCAGTCTAAAATGGAAATCAAGTTCTTTCATTGCCTTCATTCACGTCGGCTTTTACTAAAACTAAAATTTGTAACGTCATTGGAGGGAAAGGAATGCTCCAACATATCACGAAACGACGAACACAGAATGGAGAGAAAAGAGAAAGAGAGTGAGAGAGAGAGAGAGAGTAGGTACTAAAGCAAGGGAAAAAAGAAAATGTGTGTATGAGGAAGACTGAGAGTGAAAGTGAGGACGTCAGATTTTAATTCTCTAATTTGCTGCCTTTTAGCTTTGGTAAACCTCGTCTCTTTTTCACTATCCTCTACTATTTACCTATGTTTCCCTGTGTTTGTGTGTGTTTCTATTTCGTCTTTCGTCCTTGATTAAAATTTAGAGCTTTACAGTTTACGTCATTTATTTTAAATTTCAAATTCTCCTTTACAAAAACTAACCAACTTTACCGGTCCAATAAAACTATTTACTTTCTCTTTCCCCACGCACATTCCAACATAGAAATTCTGAGAAGAAATTATAGAGACACTTTTAATTTTATTAAAATCTATTCCATACCTTCTCTTCCTCTCTCTAAAACGAAAGTTGAACATGATTTGAGTATTTGCACCAAGAGGAGGAAAAATACATTTGCCAAAATATTTGTGCAAATAAAAATAGTACTTCTTCTTCCACGAAATGCTTGTGCAAAAAAAAGTGTGGCTAAAGTACCTATATCCAAATTCAAGCTGAGAATGTGGAATGATGAATATTTGAGATATACATTTTTGTGCAAAAAGGATTTTAGGCCATAAACCTTAGAGAGAGAGAGAGAGATTTTTTGCGGAAATGCCATAACGAATAAAGGACAGAGAGAGAGGGCGGGGAAAGAAGGAGAGAACAAGACTCTCATGTTTGTACAAATTTTTCGGGGGGTGGGTAAAGGGAAGGAGGAGGGGGGTTGAGAGTGAGTGGTGTGGGACAGATAAAGCTTTTACTTGTATATACACGCCTCTCCACCCAGAAAGTAGTTTTCGAATCAAAAATGCTTCCGTTGTGAATATTGAAGTGTAAAGTGTTTCTTGATCGATTTCTGACTGAGTGAGCATGAGAGAGCATTTTCCAGGGCAAAAGTATGAACGTCTTTCTTACTCCCCTCTTCTCCACTACTATGTATGCCCTCCCTTTCTTTATGTATGCTTATTTTTTCCGCATTTTTTCACTCTTTCTCTCTTCAGGGATGGTCTAAGTGCAACGATATTAGATACATTAAGGTCTTGGTCTTGCACTCTCTCCAGCATGTTGCAATTTACTGGCTACAATTCTACAATTTGTGGTGAGGAGTTTTTTTTGAAAGTGCACACGGGGAAAAATCCAACAAGACTGAATAATATCAGATCAATAATTTCACTCGACCTTCATTGTGAGTGCGGATCATCATCAAGAAAACTGGATCTTGTAGGATGTGCACTGGGAACGTAATTAGTGAAAAAGAGAGGGAAACGAAAACAAAAGAGAGTGTGTTGGAAATTTTGTGGGTGGGGTGGATGGGATGCTTGTCATTCTATCTGTTTCGAAGGTACATAGGCACTAATCCACAAGTAATTTCATCTCTATCCCTTGTTTCCTCTCCCTCTGTTAGCCCTTTTAGTAGGATTCGATTACAGAGGTGAATCCGGAGGATAATTCGGGAGTGGACTTACGACCACTTTGATGATATATATTTACTGTTCGTTTTTAATTACGTACATATTTTTTAAAATGAAATTATCCTAGTATTGTTTTATATTTACAATTTGAAGATTTCAGTCCAACATTTTTCTAAGAATTGTGAAAGTGAAATTGAATACGCCAATGTAGATTCATTGGAAAGTGGAAAGGATTGTACATGGACTTTTGTGAAGGGAGAAAATGGGACAATCTTGAGCTTGGATTATGTACTCTGTGTGTACATTTTTTGTGAGATAGATTTTTGGGTTGGTTTTGTGGAGTAGAATCGATTTTCTCGAAGACTAGCCACCTCACTCGACACAATAAACAAGACGACCATAAATATTATAACAGTACCATAAAAAACAATAAACACAGACGGAAAGGAAGGTGTTGTGAGGAGAGAAGAGTCTCTCATCCTCCTCCGCCTAGACTTGAACATGTACCACACACATTTGTTTGCTCACACTCCAAGTCCAAAATGTTACGACATTTTTTCTAGTTACTTGGACATCTCGGGGAATGTACAGCTCTCTCCTGTTTTTCTAAATCTTGACCAAATATCCAGAGTCCCCAAAGGTGATCTTTGGGAAAATGGATAGATTAGGGAATTTACATGAATCTGAATTTCTCTTCCCCTGAGCTTCCTTTCTTGGTTCCTTGAGCAATTTTCAATACTTGTAAGAGACGACGGGTACAAAATGTATGTGAGATATAAATTTGTGGAAACATTTATCCAGGCTTTGTCCAGAAGTGGACATGGAGTGTTTGGCCACACAGTGTTTTCCAGTGTCTCATTGTTTCTTGATTGGTATTCTGGACGTGAAGAGACGTGCAGGGAAGGTTTTCTCTCCAAATGAATGCCAGTCTACTAATGAGGTAACAATATGAGGTGGAATTGTGTACATCTTTGTTCAGTCAGTACATATCTGTAAGGAGGAGGGAGGGAGGGAGGGAGGGAAGGCTTTAATATGATCACATTCCCCGACTAGTGTTTACACTGTCTCCATGACTGTCGTTCAGATGAGTGTAAGTGTGACATAATTGTAGCTAAAACGTGTAACATGATCTGGGAGCGGGACGTGCTCATCTGCGAATACCAAAACAAAATGTTGGCAAACAACATGTGCGGCCTCCTCCTTTTCCCCCGTACATATTTATTTTAAAACTTGAGTTGTCTCTCTTCCTCTGTTTGTGTGCGGATAATGACATTAAAGAACTGAAAGGGCTTCTTCTTCTCCTACCCATAGAATCTTGCTATGTAAAACATGAGTATCATTTTTTACAATTAAAGTGTGTATTTATATAAGTGAGTGCTTGGGAATGGAGAGAGAGAGAGAGAGAGAGAAAGAATATTTTTTGTATATAGTTCTTTCCTTTCCATTCTTCTTCCCTTCATTTGTCTCTCTTTTGCCTGGAGCAGCCTGACTGACATGGACAGTGTAGCGCGTGTTGAGCATAGCTTTAATTTTTTCCTCATCCTTATTTGTCCCTTTAGTAAATTATTCTGAGAACACACCCCAATTCTCCACGCTCTTGATTTCCTCTCTCTCTCAAAACAACACCTTGGAACAAATTCCAGGGGAGAGAGAACACGAGGAATTCACAAAATTTATAATTTTTCCTTCTTAAATCCAGTTTTTTGCTCTAAAGCTGTAATGTAAACAAAGTTAGACATGGGGAAAATGAAAGTACGAGGAGTGGAATCGTTTCGTTTAAACTTTTCAACAACTAAATGATGACATTTTTACAAAATAATTTTTTAGGATTGTGACTTGAAAAGGATTCTTTGTAGTAAAATGTTAGTTTTGAAGCGTTCAATATGAAATGTTGAGGAGGCTGCTTCAGACCCTCTGCTGTCCATTTATAGAGAGTAGAGTAGAGGGTTTTGGAAATTGTTAGAAAAATACAAAGGGACAGAGTGTGTGTACAATGGGACGGATGGGTAGATGGATGGATTTGGAGAGTTTTAACGAGACTACTCCTACCCTCCACTTGACACTCGATATGTCATGGTCGAGTGAGTGAAAGTAAGAAGTGACGTACATGTCCCCACACACACACACACACACAGATATATCATCCCCTACAATTTTGGTCTGAGAAACCTTGTAAAGTGTACAAAGTTATAAAAGTGGACAGTTTGTGCGTGTGTGTGCATGTTTCATGTTGTTTGCCTGGTTTGGGGCTCATCTTCCTCTTGAGTGTGTGTGGATAGATATGTTATGTAATGTTGTGCGTGTGTGTGGACATTGTGTGTGTGGGTTGTACATTTTTATCAATACTCATCGATGGTCAACCATAATAGTGCTTTGAAGGATTGACACTGAGTTCCCTCATTTCTACGAGAGTCACAGAGAAAAGAGAGAGAGAGAGAGGGAGTTGTATAGACGCCTGCGGTTTAGTGGTCGTCTTCCGTGGAAATAGTCACAATCATTTTCCAATACTCTATACGTGAAATCCTATACTGTATGCTTCATTCATTCTTCTCCTCACCCTCATCTTCTTCTGTTCCAAGTTTCTCCCTTCATTTTTCTTCGCTTTTTTTGCTGGAGCCAAAAGTTTGGTTCGTGTTCATCCCCAGCCTGATGGTTTAGTCCGTGGTTCGATGATTTATCGGGATGAGGGATAAATGTACGAGTGACCACACGGAGGAGCCGAAATGGACATTTTCCCTTCTCTCTCTCTCTCTCCAGAATAAGTTTGAAACCCTTTAATGTGGATAGTGGAAAAAATTCTGTAACTCTTTGTATATTATCTCGTATGAGGACTGTTGAGAAAAAGTTATGCCCCGTGCGTCTCTCTTTTACATCATCCTCCGGAATATGAGAGAAGGGAAGGTAGAGTGTATGAAAATATGATGCAAGGAATGGGCTAAAAAAATAGCAAAAGATCCTACTTCGGGATGTGTGTGCATTGAAGCAAGAAATGAATTCAAGAAAAATATGTAGTTGCCATGAACTGGTGGTTGTCTACTCTTGTATTACATTGTCCACAATTCCGAGGAAAGCAAAATAGAAGTGTGTATGGAGAGAGATAGAGTGTGTGTATCAGAATTGGAGGGAAAAGAGCTGGATGAGATGTTCCTCGGAACACATCCTTGTCTGTGTGTAGTTGTGTGTGTGTGATTAGCGGGAAGAAGTGTAGACTAGGGTTACGTTACTTTGAAGGAGGGAAGGTTTATGCTGGAGTAAGTAGCGATTACATTCAAAAGTGAAGGAGGAGACCATATGGTACATTTCCCATGCTCTAATCTCTCTCCATGGTGTCTGGCCCACCCCTGCCGATTCTATGTGGATGAGCTTGTCTGGTTGTAGAGAGAGAGAGAGAGAGAGGAAAAACCCATCTTACTTACCTAGAACTTGTTTTTACACCAATTCTTCATCTACCATTCAACATCCCATACAGACCCACATCCATACAGTCTGGAATGTAGGGAGATTTTGGGATGCGCTACTCCTTTACACATACCTAACGCCAGGATCTAAAATTTGGAGGGGTAAATGCCCGAGGAGATTAACAATTATATTCTATAATTCTGAATACCTTTCGCACCTTCAGCCTCACCATTTGTTGTGGAGGAACAAAATTTTTAAATACACTCAGCCAGAACAAGTTATTAGATGATTATTATTAAATGTAGTTTATTTTCACAAAATTTTGTATCCGACTTAGGGAATGTTCCAAATATGATGGTAATACTGAATAAATAGTTGAAAATTCCATTATGTCCCACTCATGGAATTTAATGATACTGGACGAGATTCAAAATTGTAAATTTTCATAATTTATTCCAAATTTATGGAAAGTGCTCTAGCAAACACAAATTTGTGTCACTTCAAGCTTTATTGCATTTCAAGAGTAAAGGCTGGTGGGTATCATAATTGTGTATTTGTGTGTGGAGAAGAATTTTGAAAGTTTGTTTTCTCAAAAAAGAGCATAATGCTTTCACAACCAGACTCATATGTACAAAGCTACCTCAGTGCATTGTGGTTTCCGTGTATAAGGAAAGCATAGAGAGAGAGAGATGGAGAGAGTGGAAAGGAGAGAGTTTGTGGTACTTTACTGCACTGCGCTGGTGTAAATAATTCAATTTTGTTCCTGGGCGCAAAATGCCTCATTGTGAGCAATCTTCCAATGGCGATAGATGTGGTGGAGGTTTTTGCTCCAGCTTTATCCATAATAGACACACACACACACAAGCCAGGTCGATTTACGAGCTCATGTCTCTCTCTCTCTCTCTTTGCGACTCTCACAATGAACACAGCAAAGAATATTCTCTATTCTCTCTCAGCTTTTGTGAGGTCCAAATATTTATGACATTTTCTCAGCTGTAAAGTTCCTCCTCCTCTTCCTCTGTTCCCTTCACATTGTATCAATTGTTCTCTTCACTCTGTATCCTTGTCAAAGTCAACTCTCATCCAAGGAGAGAGACAAGGGTGAGGGAAGAGGAGCAGGAGGCCCCATTCAAAAACAGTGGACAATGTACTTTAGTTCTCTTAATAACCAAACCACCACAAGTGACTGGACGACCGCTTAATGTGTCCCACCAAATGATGTGTGTCTCTGGGAGTTACGCAAAATATGGTTGAGGACAGAGAGAGATGGAAAAAATTGTAAGGAGAGGAGAATAACGACACTACTTTGACTGTCAAAATAAAAGAGGGGAGGGCAAAGGAGCGTGAAACTATTCACTCGAAATATGTACACACACAGGGAAGAGAGAGTGTGTGTACATTATCTCCCGTCTTTGTTATCTAATTGAAATGTGGGGTAAATAGGAATGAAGATGGAGAAGCCAAAGGAGGAAAAATGGAACGACAGACAAAGATTCAAAGAATGGAATGAGACAGAGGAGGAGGGAAGACGTAACACTGGCAGTTTTTTCTTATCCAGTTCATCCATGTCATGTCATTACACGGCCTATCTATGGAAAACATCTGAAATTGTGACCCCCCAGTAGTCGATGAAACTTTTTTGGAAGATTCACAGGGGCTAGGCTAAACACACACACATAGCATGCATTGTTGAGAGGACTGTGTGTGTGTGCATTTCCAATCTTCCAGGTTTCTCTCTCATTTGGATTTTCTATTGAAATTTTTACAAGTGCTTCTCCCCTCCCCTCTGCCTCACTATTCCGAAATGATCCTTGTGTGTGTTTGTGTGTGAAGAGGAAAGTCTGAGGGATTTTGACAAAATACATTACAAATTTGTATAGGAAATAAAGTCGAAATATAAAATAAGAGAGAAAGAAACTCCAGGAAGCTTCTCCACACTTCCCTAACAATCTCAGCTCTATCAACTCCTAACTCCACTTGACTTGGAGGCATTTTCAAGTTGTTTTAAGCACCTCCACAGTCAGCAGAAAATGGAGAAGGGAGGCCTCTTGTACATCCTTTAGGTGTATACAAGGAAGGGCGAACCTAAATGTAGATACAAAGTTTGGAGTCGTATCGTAGGTAAAAAAAAGTTTGAGACTAATCTTGAAAGAGAGACAGTAGCATTGGGTTTCTATGTATAGAGTCTCAAATTGTATATTATAAAAAATGCGAGGCTACAGAGTCTAGTTGATTTTCCTTTCTCTGTCTCTTCTCCTGTTCCCTGAACACGGAGTGGAAGGGACTTGATCCGAATTTAGCTGGGAGCTTTTGGAGGTCTGTATAATTGTTGTAGAACAACGTGTATGATGTGTAGTAGCAAAGGAGGGGAGAGAGAGAGTGCGGTGCTAACCCCATGAGTACTGGAAGGAAAGAGCATGAAGAGAGTTGGGTTGTTAAGAAAATAGTAGTAGTGTGGCCTTAATGTTGATGAGACTGTTGTGTGTGTGTGTGTGTGTGGAAGAGGCATTCTTCTTTTGTACAAGTTGAGCTAGTCAAATAATGGCTGATGATACAAGTGTAGATAGGTGATAAGGGGGAAGGCACACACACACAGAAAAAGATACAGATAAATAACTGAGGGAGAAGAAGGGAGATACAAGTTGCAGATAAAACTTGAGACTTCGTCTTGTAGTCTAACTCGAAGATAGAGTAATTCTTTTAAGTATTGGTCTTAGCTCACAGTTTGTATCCTTTGAATGTTCTTCTCTTCTCCTTCCTTCTCACAGAACGGGGAGAGATTAAGCGGTGATAAGGAAAGAATTTCCTGGTTTCTCTCTAATTTTCTTGGACAGAGTAAGGTTGGAGTAAAGGAGGAGGAGGGACAACCAGTCTTTTTAAATCTTGCATTCAAACTCCGTCCCCTCTCCTTTCCAACGAGAGAGAAAAAGAAAGCGTCAATTGGAGTCGCTTTATCGATGAGTTTGAAAAGTTTGCAGGAAAAGTATTATGAATTTGTCACATACACACACGCACACGCACAAGATTGACAATGAGACCAATTGTGCACATATTCTGTAGGTATAAAAAAGACGATAAGAATATGAACCTCACCGAATAGTGTATTTGAATGGAAATACTGTAGACTTGTTGAAATGTGAATGCTTTTCTTGTGTTAGTAAGGAAGGAGGAGTATTCACAATTCAATTATTTATCACGACAATCATGTGGAAGACTCAAGATTCCTCGTCCTCTTCCTCTTCTCAATACTTAACGACTGTTTACGTTTTCGCCAACAAATTAAAGTCAACCTTTCCATCCTAATTTATTTTTATTGCCGTTGATTCTTCTCCCTTGTTTTCTTAACTCCTCATTCCCTTCTCTGCTATCTTGACAAGCAACAGTCTCACACAATTTCCTTTTACATTCCTCAACGTTGTCTTTTTTTGTCGATCGGAGAAATGCGCTAGGGTGCGAAATATAGAAAAATTTGTACAATTTGTCAACTTTTCTTGGTTCGGGCCTTTCTAATAAAATATTCTGTTGAAATAAACTAGAAATTCTGGTGGGTAAGAATAGGAGCCATAGAGGTAGGAGAGGGAAGAGAGGTATATAAAGTAAAATATTCGTTTCTCACACGACAATGAGTTTAAGGCTTATGGGAGATGAGCTGTGGAGGATGGGGAAGAGTAAGTTTGGCCATAAAATGTGGCTGGTGTTAGGGAAATGTGTGTGTGGTGAGGATGGAGGACAGAGTAAAGGATCCGCCTTGTGTATGTGAGTTTGTTTCCCATATATTCACCAAAACTACAAAAGTTGCTCGGTAAACTGCAGCATTTGTCTTTCTCCTCGAATCCTCCTCATATTTTAAGGGATGTCTGTGTACGTCTGGGGTGGGTGGTGGGTTTGACACGGCTTTATAGTTTTCTTTCAATTCCAATAGGACCTTCTTGTGATTGTGGAAGACATGAATATGTATTTAACCCTTCCACCTGATTATCATTGGATGCATAATCCACAAGTATGAGATATTAAATATAGGGGAAGACCACAGACACACAGTTTATCTCTGTCCTTGGATACTTGTGGATTTTCGGGAGAGAGAGAACTCACAAAGTTGGTTAAGGAGTGTAACTGTAACTAACTTTTCTTAGCTAAAGGTTGAAGGTAGTTGGAGGTGAGATATGAGGGACGTGCTCAGGGTACCCTTTATGAGGATATCCATTACGTGTAGTTAGGAGACTGGAGAAGGGAGCACAAGAGATGATACCAAAAAATGAATTCTTTTCTCACACTTCAGAATACATACAAAAAGAGGCAAAGTTTTGTGTGTGTGTTTTGTTTGTGGAATTTTGAAATGGAAAATTGTGGAGAAGAGTAGAGGACAGTCAATTTTAATGGTTCGGTATTTGGAATATTTTGTAGGGTACTTGGGTGTGTGGCTTTTTTCAATTTTTTAAAATATTATCATTTTATAGGAGTGAAAAATTGGTGGGAAGATGTATTGAGAAATGTGAAATATTTAACTTTTCGAGAGATCAAAATTCTCTAAATTTTGAATACACATTCACATGTAATGTTGAATAGTTTATTTTAACTGAATACTGTGAAGAGCTTCCCTGGTCATTTTCCTGTGATCATTGTTAACAATTTGATATTGTTGAGATGATGCGTAGCTGGACTCAATTCTACAGTTGTTTGAGAATCCCACAAAGCTGTGGGTGATACCCACATACTTCTTTCTTCGTAAATATGGGGGAAGAACAAATCCATAATTTAGAATGTGGCCCATGGAAGTTATCCAAACATCAACTAAAGTATCAGCCATTAAATTTTAGTGTGAAAGTTAAACAGGGACACATCACACATCGGTTCCCTTTGTCCCCTCCCCCTCACTCACACACACTGACATGGAAAAGTATGTAGGAGAATCCTTTGGGAATTTATGTACCACCTAGGAAGATCCCTTCAATTTCCTTACTACATCTTTTTTCTCTCTTTCTCTCTCTCCTTAATACGCTTTGTGTCTACGTAGAACAGTGTGTTTGCGTGTGTGCACACACAGGGTCGCACCTCCGTAAAGAAACATTTTGTAGAAAAAAAGGCCGCAAAACTTTACAAAGTCTCGACTCATGTAAAAAACTCACAAGGATGACCAATTTATATGTGCGTGGTGGATGGACACTACCCCATAATTTCCCAACTCCAGATAAATGAATGTATGTCTACGTGTAAATAAGAGAAGGGTAATCCAATGGACAGAATTTAAGTAATACCTTGTCGAATATTAAATTTATTTCTTGACATTGTATACATGGATATTCTTCGTTGTAACGCTATAAGATGCATCCCACATTAAAAATTTAAATACCGAAAAATCGCCTTTATAAAATTACAAAATAAAATATAAAATATAATTCCTTTTCACGCTCTCAGATTTCTGGATTCTTTTTTTAAATGCCCACACTTTACTTGACCACAATCTGATATTCCACCCATTCCAAGCTACACCCTCCACGAATGTCACACACAGCACAAAGAAGTAAATTACTGGAAAGAGCGTAATTCTTGGGTGGTTTCCTTTTGACAAAAATCTCTCTACATTATAAACAGCCATTCCTTTGATACACACAGTATATAAATTCGAAATGTCTTGTGAGCCTCTACTCTTCTGCTTTGATTTTGTTTAAAAACCCCTTTTTTCAAATCCTCACTTGGTCTCTTCCTCCTTTTTAGTAGGAGTCGTCGACAGAAGAAAGTGCACGGTGTATGATGGATGACCAGTTGTTAAGTACATTATTACGATGTATGCCCAGCCTTGTCCCTATGACAGAACTCCCTCTCCTTTTAACGTAGAGGATTCTACGTCATACGCACACACAAAGTGATGTGATGCATTGTCGGAGGAGAATGGAGACGCTGGGCTGAGCTAATGCTATGGTTGGGTTTGTAATAAAAGTATATTACATGAATGAGTTCGTCGACAGGGAAATTCATTCATTTTTAAAAGGAATGAGAGATATTCCTCTTCTCCTCCTCCTCCTATTCCCTTCACCCATTTTTCCAGAATGAATCCCACACTTCTTTTTTTAGACTGGAGATGCATAAACCATTGTATGTGTACGTATGTATGCTTGACTCATGAGAGTTGACGTTGCTCTTTTCTCCCAGTTTTTCTCCACTCTGATTGTAAACTGGGTAGGTAAGTCAGGGAAGGTGAAAAGGTACGCCTAGTATGCATCCCATACACAAACACACACACACACACACCGGACAGAGGAGTCAGATAAAAGAGGGAGATTAGAGAGATGCCTTTCCTCAGTCAAGTTAAGAAATATCTAATTCTAAGAAGAGCTCTAATTAAAATTCCTAATTAGCACGAGACTCCGTTCTTAATTCGTTTGCTTACAAGATAAAACTTTATTCGTGAGAAAGTTGAAAGAAACTTTCTCTCTCTCGCCTCCACTCCACCCTCTACATTTTACGCGGAAAAAAGTGCCGAGCTACATATTATGTGTTGTGTGTGTATATACGTGTGTACAGCGATCAGAGGGACAGTTTTATAAGGGAAGGATGCACTAGGATATATGCGTGTGTGTGCATAAGTTATACAGCATGTTACAATTTACATCCTCTCCCGCCTCTCTCATTTCTGTTTACACTACACACTCTCCTTTCTCCTTGTGTACATTATTGAGACATAGGAATCTCCCTTGTAAGTGTGCTGTTCTGGCTATACAGGTCTATGGCGGGTAGGGAAGGTAACAAGACAGGGGTAGGGAAATTTTTCTCCCTTTCTCTCTTATATTTCCTTATATCCACTACTAATTATAATATAGGAAGAAGAAAGGAGGCATCTCAGAAATTTTCTTTCGCTGTGTGAGAAAACTCACTATCACAATCTGCCGGCCGCTCTCCACTTCTCTTTCACTCCCTCTCACTCTTATGAATGTAACTTTCATCATGTTTATCTCGTCGTCCCCACGAGTGCGAACAACTATTTTCTCCTTACACTTTCACACACTCAAAATTCTCCTTCATTTCTCTCTCTACCCTTGTTTTCGACTCAGTGACTGAAAAGTCCTTCCTCCTGTATAAGGTAAATCTAAATGAGTTTTTACTAATGTTATACCACTAACAGTCTGAGAAAGACGTGTCCTACATAGACAGAGAGGGAGGGAGAAAGGAGTGTGGATATACAATCTGACTGTAGAAAATGTATAGATCATCTCGGAAGAATATGCCGTTTCACGAAGAGACACACACGCACATAACTTTTTTCAGGAAGAATTACAACCTCGACTTTTGCTACAAGGTTGAGTTTGGGACTCATGGGGAAGACAGGGAGAAAAGGGCATGAAGGACTTTTTGTTGAATAAATTAATTTCAATTATCGTCCAAGAAATAAATGTTCTCAAAAGTTTTCACAAATTATTTCTCCTTCTTTTAATCATTTCCCTCGTATTCTCCCATTCACCGTCACAAAGACGCCCTTGATTGTAGAATGTGTGCGTGTGTGAAAGGGAGGGAGGGGAGTCGTTCAGAAGGATCAAATATACACAAGTTATGAATGTACAAGAGGGAGAGAGTTTAAATGATTTCTTGTAGTCTTTGTGAAGGAAAAGAAGAGAAATTATTTAGACTTTGCTGGACGACAAGTTAAGAAAATGATGTAAAAGGGACTTCCTTCTCTCTTAATTACTTTGGTTTTGTTTGAGAGTGTGAATGTGGAAGACTCATTAAATTTATAGAGGTTATGCGGTGGTTTGTAAAATCATTGATCTTTATTCGTAAAGTTCAAGATTAATTTTGAACGGAGATTTTGGAAAATTAAATTCATTTCATCTGCTGCTCTGACTTCCTTCGTCTTTTCCTCCCTCCTTTCTCACTCATTCACATTGGCAGTCGTCTTGGCTGAGCAATTAAAGGGAATTGTGCAGGTAATATGGGAGTGTGCTAAGAACTTGTGTTAATAAATCAGGGGATATGTGCCACGCAATCTATTCCTCTATGCGTGCATACAGCGTTACACAGTATGTAAAGTCCATGTGGAGTTTGTATGCACAAAGAGTGAGGACAGAGCTTTCCCCAAATTTTCTTTGGAATGAAATTTTCTGTATTTTCCTCCCACTCCGTGTAATCCCAAGTTTGGGTAAAGGGGGAATGGGTCAAATTATTCACGACCACATGATCAAGAGGCGAAACAGAATTTGAGAGAAACTTATAAAGTTTTTTCTCCCTTTTTAGGAAATAGGAGGAAAAAAAGAACGGAGAAATTAATCTAAGCTACACACACATACACAGAGAAAGAGTGAGAGAGTTGCCTGGCTAGGAACTCTCGAAGACCCTCTGAAAGAAAAGCGGAATAGTAATGAATTGCATAACATTATAGTCTCAGCCATCGTCATCGAGAATAGTTTGAAGTTTGGAGTCTGTAGGAGTTGATATAATGTGTGGCTCGTGTGTGTGTGTATGGCTCTCCTCTGCCCCTGTATGTGTGTGTCTGGGTTTGTGGCGACAACGAAAAAACTAGGAGTGAACACAAGAAACGAACGACTCAGAGAAAGTGTTCACTTTGGTTTTCTCCTTCTCTCTCCTTCGCTTTCTCCACTCGGGACCACAATACCAATCTGTTTTCAGTTTTTTACCCTATTTCAGATCATTACCCAGAGAGAGAGAGAGAGAGAGAAGAGGGAGACGGAAGGGAGAGTAGAAGGAAAAATAGAATCAGGGAAAGACCAGGAGCGTCGAAACATGTCGGAACATAGTCATAGCCTCGTATTATGTAGGGAAAAAAGAAATAGAGAAAGTGTAGCAATTTCAACTCAAACTTGGTATACAGAATAGAATAGCAAAGCGGCCACACACATACACACACACCACACTGTGGAGAAAGCAAGGGAGAGAGAGAGAAAGAGAAGACGGAAGAAAAAAAACTTTCCTCGTTTATTTTCCCAGGCCATTATTCTCCATTCTCTTTATGAGCTTCTGAGAGAAACTGATGTTCGCGAATGAGGAAGAGAAGAAAAAAGTCTATAGGAAAGAAATCTACCAAGCCACTTGCTTCCTACTCCGCCTTCCCTCCTTTCTGTTACTTACAAATGAAATCTGCCTACTTAGAATGCTCCTTGACTTAAGTATTTTTTATTTCCACCAAATCAGCTTTGCAAAAAAAAGAAGAACCTCAAGTACCTTCACTCTTCTCTCTTTGTAGACACATGCGGAGGAAAGACTTGCATAACAAATTTCACCTCTCCTTCTCTGTGTGTGTGTGTGTGTGTGTGGAGGAAAATATTCTCTAGGAAATTTCCAAATAAAAATTTACAATAGAAACTGAAAGTGTCGTTCCTCTTTCCCAAGTCAAGCTTTTATATTTTGCTCGTCATAATGCATAATGAAATGCTTATGTAATGGGAATGTGCATTTCCCATGCACAAAATAACCTATTCTACCAATCACAATTCAACTTGCATACAATGTCTGCCTGTTCCACATTCTCACCATCTACAGTATGCTCATGCATGAAAATGGCGATTGCATTTTTTATATCCAAAAAAATTTCTTGAGTATTGCAAAACTCAGACAAATGTCAACTCAGGTTTTTTTGCACGCATACATATGGTCATACAGGATTGGGAGAGTCCTATATTTTTTTTTACTTATTTCATTTAAGCGGATATATTTTTTTCAAACTTTGCTGTATAAAATGTAAGGAGCTCGGGATATAACTGGGAAAAATAAATAAACAAAAAAAAAGAAAGAGGAGGATGGCAGAGAGGATTTTTTCATGGGTAAGAAGCTCGGAACTTTATATTTCTTTCTGTTTAAAATTCAGCTCTGTAAAGTGGGGAATAGAAACACGTAGGTTGGTTGGGGCTTTGTGGGCGCCAGTGTCTAGTCCCTTCGTACAAACGGATTTCCCTATTGTATGCATCCTTCAGCGAGAGAGATAGACAGAAGTAAAAGTGAGAGAAACGGGGACGAGGGAGAAAGTTGGCTGCTGTACATGTATGAACTCCAGTGCAATGAATATTGTGTGGATATTCAGCAGGAATAATGTAACTCGTGGAAACTTGTTCATTTTTATTCTCTCTGTCGGAGGAAGACAGAGTCATTGGAGACTTTATTCTGTATATACAAGGAAGAGTTGCAGTGTCTTGCAAAACCACAGCACGTATACGTATTGCACGTGACCTTTAACTACATGTAAGGTAGACAACCTCTTTCTTTTCTCCTGTGTCTGGAAATATCCATTGTATGGAGAAAAAAAAGAAACCAAGGGCCAAGGCCTGGATCATCCTCGTGTTCAATGTTTTCTCTCTCAGTTTTTCAGAGCAATCGAGGGAAAGTTAAAAAACGAAGGGCTTCTTTTTGAATACTCTTCAAAAGGTTTTGTATTCCACCTGCTATAGGAGTACACAGAAGAAAAGAGGTTTTTTTCTTGTGTCCGTATTTACATTCAGCAAAACAGTCAGTCAACAGTAAATAAATAAGTATACGACACTCTAAACTGTAAACTAAATTAGACCTGTGCATAGCATTTCTGTATTACATTGTGAGAGGACGTAATGTAGCATAGACACGTAAGTGTAGGAGTTGGGACTGCGGTGGAGAGACGAGAGGGAGGAGGCTGGAAACAGGATCGGCCAGTGTGCAATTCACATGTTTAATCAGACAGACGGAAAGGAAGAAAAAGAGAGGGAGGAGAAAGAAGCACTTGGAGGAAATACGAAGAGCCTCAAGGAATTTCGATTTATTTTATGATGCTCCAAACCTCTCTCTGTTCTTCTGTCCTGTACACCCACACACACTACACTAGACTCGGCTCCTTCTGTGTACGTCCGCCCAAACAAACACACAGAGAGTCACACGTATTGTATAATTCCTATTTCGTTTTAGTTTCCCCTGAATTCTTCCGCTTCAAGTCGGATTTTTCTCTAGGAAATTTACGCTTGTCACCGCAAGGATCCTCTTTGTTCATTACAATGGAAATTGCATGGATGGAGAGAGAATTTTGTGGCCTACCGAACCTCCACTCGTTCTCCACTCGTTCTCTATCCTCCTCCTCCGTTTGTACTTGTTTCCTTGTACTGCAGTAGGCATTGCCCTCAGCACCATTAATTTCAACTCATCAGAGGACGGAGAAAAGGGGGAGAGAAAGAGAGAAAAACACTACAATTTTTTCTCCCTCTACTACCACTTGCAATTGAATACGCACTGAATCTTCTGTGTATTGTATAGCTATAAAAACTCTATAAATCCCCGTTTTCTTCTTCCATTTTGTGGCTGGAAGGTCCGTTTTTTAAATTGATTACAAGTCCAAGTCACCCTCCTTCCTTTTCTTTCTTCCTTTCTTCTCAAGATTTTAAAAATGTGACACATTCAGAGGAAAGACCAATGCCAGAGGAGACAGAGCTTTGTGTTCTCCTCCTCTTCTTTAGGGAGGAGGTAATAGAAGTTGTATAGCTTGATTCTAGTAGATACATAAATCTATACAAGGAGACAATGAAGGATTATGGCTGAATATTTTATGAATCCTCTTTTTTCTATACCCACACAAGGAGAGTGTATAAAAATATAACCGCTTAATTCTACATAGCTCGTGAAATGTTGGTCCCACCTCAAAAGACCAGAAAATTTTTGACATGTATTTTCACTATTTTTTTAAAAAAGAAGAAATAATGGGGGTTGTGTGTATGTATATCAGAGAAGGGAGGTTAGGGTGCAAAAAGATAGGTTAGTGGATAGGGATTCTTGTGAAAAACACTTTTTCTTTCTTCTCCCCGGCAAAAGTTTGACCGGGATGAGATTCAAGTGAAAAGTGTGTTCCAGGGATATAGAGAGAAAGAGAGAGTGAAGGAGTCGAGGCATGTGTGTGTATATGTATGTAATAGCCACACACACATGGCAAAGTAAAGAAAGAGGAGGTGAACAAAGGCAACCAGTCAGACACACTAGTGAGATTTTGCTCAGACAATTGATTCTTGTTAGAATGGCATTTTCGCAAAGGTACTTTCCCCTTCTCTTCTCTTCCTTGCTGAATGCTGAATGCACAAACAAGTTTGTCGGATTTCTTTCATTCATGTACGACCCTATATGTGACGCATCACTACCGCCACACACATGAGTTAAAGCAGCATCAACAAACAGACACACACACACACGGAGTGAGAGAAGGATCTTGAAAGGAAGGATGGAGAGAGGGGGGGGGAGAGTAAGCACTTCTCAGCCCTGCCTATAAGGGGGCTTAACCATTTGCGACTGTATAAAACACACACGAAGCTCTTATACTCAACTGACTGGTTGTGTGTGTGTGTTCACAACTTCACAAGGAAAAGTGGAGACGCAGTGGATTCCTTCCAAGTCACTCGACACACGAAAGACGACTACTTTCAGAGTTTTTTAAAGTTGGACAGCTTGTGCCTTTTGCTTTCACCCTTCCTCCTCTTTGCTCTCTCTTATCTGAGGAGAGGAGAGGAGAGGAAGAGAGAGAGGCTTAAAGTATGAATATGAGTTTTAGATAGTAGATAAGTATTTTCCCCGTATATAATTATAGCGAAAGTTTCACAGGGAGAGAGACTAGACTGTCTACAGTCATCTCTCTCTCACTGCCTTCCTAGTTTCTTTTGACAGCCCCCCAAGCCAATTTACATCCAAGACAGAATAGGGATGAAAAATCACCCTATTTTTCTCGTTCAAAGTCCAGTCTTCATCAATCAACGGGGAAATGTATTGCATATTTGTATAAATCATCACACACACACTTACATCTCCTTCTGTTCCTACGTATACAGTTTCCGTGGGAGAAATTTATGTATTGGGATTCTATACGTGCGTCGACACACACACACCGTTTCCCTCTTGTACTTTTCAGAGGGGATGGTGAATGTTCTCTAATTTATTCACAAAGATTCTGTGGAAATATCTGTGAATTATTCTTTACCCATTTTCTATGAGGGAAATTTCTAAAACTGTAATTAATTCCAAACATTTTTTCATGCTTTTTAGTTTCCCTTTCAGTATCCTCCTCTCTTCACATTTATTTAGTTGTGCTTTGAAGTCCACACTTAAAAAATGAAGGGATAGGGAAAGATGAAAATTATTTTTGAATTTCATATTGTGTATTTCTCTATTTCACAAACAAACATCGAGGGAAGGGAGAGGGAAAAAAGAAAGTTTGGAAATGTTTTCTGATTCACATCTCGACCTCCCTCAGTGTATTCCCTTTACATTTCTCATGCGTCCATTTCCACTCTGCCTTTTCTCCTCCTCCTCCTCCGTTCTTTATTCCCCAGCCGTCTGTTGAACAAGCTGAAACACTTTGGCTCAGTTGATCTTGCAATGAATTGCCAATCGATGGAACTCTGTGACCCCAACACGTTTCTCTCTCTCTCTTTCTCTCCATCTCCCAGTTGCTTTGCTTATCTTGCCATGCTGCCTGCTTTGGAAATCCAAATATCTGTAAATTCATCCGACTACCCTCCCTTCATTCTTCTATCTCTTTTCCTCTCTATTCTCCCGCCACTACCACTGCTCCTCCGATTCTAAATGAAATGCCCAGAATTATTATTATCTTCCCTTTTTCTCCTTTTCACTCTCTCCAGCCTCAGCTGTAGCCCAACTTTCTCCACCCATCCCAAAAACAGCCTTCCTCATATCTCTCACTGTACATATATTTCTGCTTTCTCTTCCTTTTTCCCTCCACCGTTTTGATTGAATCACCACTCAATGTAATATCATAGACCCTCTCTTTCTCGGCTGAATCCATTTGATCAGGCACACACACATGCTCTCAAGGGCCCTTCTCAAATCCACGGCTGAGTTGAAGAGGCAGCTGTTCAATTTGTAGCTACAAGAGATTTGCAATTTTCTCTATAATCACATAATTATTCTTTAATGTCTTCCGGCCCTGTCGCAAACGATCGCAAAACTTGATAATTTTGTCCCACATCCACATTCCATGTTTGCCAATCCACACTCTGAAAATGTGACCTTTCAACTGCACTTTCCTTATCTCCGGAATTGTGCGGGATATGCACAAATCCCTAGAGAAAGTCAGAAGAAAGTTTTTTTTGAATATTTGCAAATACTCCATTTTTTGTAGAAAAAAAACTTTTCGGAAAGGATGCAACGGCGCTTTTCTTTGAATTGAAAATTCAATGACAATCGTCTTATTTTTGTGACTGTAAACTATGAAATGAGATGTAAAAACTTGACTAACAAAAAAAATTGTTTCTTTTTTTTGCAGTGATCACGGACCAAGTACAAGCCGTTTTAGGGAGTATTGCAGAACTTCCGTGTGATTTAAGTGTCGTCGGGGGAGATAAAATTCGTCTGGTGCTCTGGTCCAACAATAACAACACCGTTATATACAGGTTTGTGGTCCGCTTTATACCTATGTATGCATGTGTGTACTAGTGTGTGTGTGTGGAGGAGAGGTTATAAAAAATATATGAGACAAGGCCACACAATTCCGAGGAAGAATTGTAGCATGGATATTTTCGGACTGTTCATTCTTCAAACTCTCGTCGTTTAGTACCGCATGTTCATCGTCTTGTTATCCCTGTCCACCGTCTGCCTATCCCAGACGATTCAGCAGGGGAGAGACTAGAGTAGAGGGAATTGCCCACACACAGTGAAGTTTATTCTTCATTGCACTTCCTTCAAGTCTTGACTTACCTTCAATTTAATGTTGGCGTCTCTCGTCCTCTTGAGATGCAACCTTCTGGGGGCTGGAGAAAGTGAAGAGAAAAGAGGAATCTCCTACGCACATGCATATTTTATGCTATTGATGGAATATCCTTGCAGCCTACAAAGTGCAGGAGGTGGTTCCAGCATACATATAGGCTCATGTAGAAGGGAACTTCAGTTAGAAGTTTAGGGGCATCTATTCTACAGCCCCTTCACAAAACATCCACACCACTCAAAGTACGCTCAACATTTATGTGTGTGTGTGTGCTAGCTGTTTACACACGCATTACTTTGAGGCGCAGGAGGAAGCTTCTCTCTGATTTTGATTTATTCTTCACTGTGTGCTTCATGACAGGGCAGGAGTGCATTCATGCAATACTTACGGGTTGAGGGGAAAATATGACGTGGTACACGACATACATAACACACACTACATGTAGGACGTGATAGGTTTATACATGTAGAATGTAGAGTAGTGTGCAGAAAAGGATGAAATCATTCTTATATTTTTTGCGCGTTTCGCACAACGCCTTTCACGAGTACTCGGGGGAAAGAAGGAAGAAAAATTCAGAGAATTTGAGGAATTGTCCATTCACAAGTTTATGCTAGTGTCTGACAAGTTGTTCCTGGGTAATAGAGTCATCATCAACTAGGCCCTTGGAATGTGGAAGGATGAAACGGTGGAGAGTTCAATTTAGCACAGTCTGCTCAGCATTTACAGTGTACTCTCCATCACGGCTTCTAATTGTGCCTGTGTGCGTAACTATGGGTATGTGTGGTAAAAATTTTCCAGTGGAGTGGATTCTAGAATAAATGCTCCCCACTGTCCACAACTTAGCTCTATTTTTTCCGTCTCTCCCTCTCTAAGAGCCTAATCAGTTGGCTTTAGTGATGAGGAGGAAAGCCGTTTCAATAAATCAGTAGTTGTCCAATAAATGCAGCTTTTCGGGATTTTTCCATTCTACATTGTACTACACACCCTGTCTAATATACATACCTCTTCCCTTCCACAATCTCTCTCTCTCCTTCCTCTCTCACGCAGCAAATCTATGAAACTTTTTTTGCGAATTCCTTTTGGCTCCCAGCATTCCAGTCTACTCTCTGTGTCATGTACATGTGTGCGTGTATTCTCAGCTATTAGCATTGATAGAACTGACAGGCTGTGTGTATTTACAGATCAACTTTATAAAGACTTTTATACCGTTGATCCGTAATTTGTTGAACGAGGACAGGCGGAAGGCTCAAGTAGAGAAAGAGAGAGAGAAGGGAATAAAATCCCTCTGAATAGTCTCTTTCTCTGGAAGGAGAGAAGAGGCAATAGAATAATGTCAGTCAGCATTGCGCGTAACGCTGGTTTTACCAGACAACTGGAACAAGGCAGTGGAACAGGAAATTATTTGAACCTAGAAATAGTCTGAGGAGGACGAAACTACCTTATACTCTAGTAATAGGGTACATGAGGGGAAGGGGGAGAGACAGATTCCAATAATATAAACTTTCTATAAAGTTCTGCCATATTTACATTACAAGGAGAGTTTATTGGGAAAGTCCAGACTTTATATACAGCCATAGTTATTAGAGTTGGAGAAAGTTACAGCATACATATACGTACATGTACAAACTGAACATTGAGAGTGCAATGTAATGTTAGTTTGAATAATTCTTTTCGAGCTTTTATAGCGTCCTCCTCCTCCGCATGCTATGTAAAGTGAAAGTGTTATGACTCCCGCCAAACATATATCTATAGTGTAAGATGGGATGATAAAAGGGTTGCAAAAAAGTAAATGTGTAAAAAACGGAGGAAAGGAAAGTGTAGTGAACATGTGGAATTTTTTTTCTTTCCTTTCTCTCTCTCTCAAGACTTCTCTCTTTCATTCTTCTTTTTTTTCGATCTTATTTGATGAAAGCCAGTATTTACTTTATAGCTAATACTGGCTTTGGAGACTCCATACATGTACATATGCACTTATGTACAGTTATACCCCGTGTGTGTATGGATTGACTAAGGAAATTGTACAAGTTTGAACTTGTTCTTTCATGTGTTTGAGACCGCGTATTATACATTTTTTCTTTTCTCCCTCCTAGTCTCAAAAAGAGAAAGAAATATGTAGGGACTGGGACTAGGACTATAATCATCTTTTGTAGAGAAAGTAAAAGGAGAGGGGGGAGGGATGTGCATTTGTGAGACTACGTGCATGTTGAAGAGGGTTGAGGAATGGCTCAAGAATAAAATGACTTGGTTTCTTATTACATTAGGACTATTGAGACGCGGCTTTTTCCCTCGCTAAATAGTGATGATACGCAAAGGCTGTATGGCTGAGGAAGAGAAAGTGAGAGTGTAGTGTGGAGGAGGAGAGGAGCGTTGGAATAACTTCCACACACAGCACTATTCCATTTGAAATAAGTACTCATGTCGTAAACTTGTACCATTCCATTGGAGGAAATTTTCCGTAGATTTTACAACCGAAAATTTATCTGTGCAGTCATGCAGGCAACCAGCATACCATAGGTGATAGGAGCAGTCGAGTAGGCCCAGGAAAAAGGACTGCTGGGTCTCCTTCTTTGCGTGTGTGTGTGTGTATTCCAATGTACAGTGCACTCTTAACGGAGGCAGAGAAAAGGAGGGAAGAAATTTAGAGTCTTGCTCAAAGTTCCTTGAATATAAAATATAAGGAAGGGAAAAAAGAGAGACTCATAACATTCGTGAGGACGTGTGAGGATTTTCAATCCCACGCTTCAATCGGAGTTCCAATGCAATACCATGGAGGAATTGTGAGGTGGATTGGTATTGCTGTCTATCCATCTCATTTGTGTAGGTACACACATCATTTCACATCCCAACCAAAAAAATTTGGAACGAGGATTATTTTACATTTTAGTTCATTTTTAAGCCAGGAAGTAATTTTTTTGCGAAAAATATTTTTTATTTAATACGTTAAAAATACACAGAAATCATAATTTGCTGCTTTGCTTTCAATCCATTTCCAACTCTTTTGTATTGTTTGTGAAACATTCAATATTCCTATGAAGGATCACAATTTGAAGTTTACGTATACTGAAGTGTTGTTATGTGATTTATGCTGGAGCATGTCCACCCTTATTCACTTGTGGGCTTCACTTTTCCGTCGAAAATCCTTACACAATCCAAATGAGGGTCTCTTCCTATTTCTATTAACAGTCTCAACTTCTTCTCCCTCCACCCAAATCTTACAGAGGTAGGCTACATTGCATGGGTGACATTCCCATATTTTTTGTTCGATAAAATTCGTCCCACTGTTTTCTGACATCTCTTTTTTCATACCCTATGAATTTCTTAAGGTATATATAACTCAATACAAGCAAAGAGGTTTATGAAAGTGGTATAAACTGAATGTAATCATAAACACAGGCATTACAGTGCATATGTAAAATACAGTAAAGCTTTTGAGGTCAACCCAGGTTGAAGTTTCTTGTTTTTTATGAAAATTTTAGGTTCTCCCTTGAGCAAGGATACACGATAGCAGAGTGAATGCAATAGTTTCTATAAGAAAGCATTCTGCACATTCACATGTGCTCCATCAAGTCTTATGTGCGTAGTATCAAGATCATTCAATTCTGTACAAGAATACTCTCGACTTTTACGTGTAGAGGGTCAATCCATTACATTGTTAGAGGGACTGACACACGCATAAGTCACACACATTACGCATCATATTATTCATCCATGTTCTATTTTACTCCAGTCGACACAATAATACAAGGCACTTGAGGAGGGAGAGGCAAGTTTATGTTCATGATCTCTCAGGGAATTCCCCCACCAAAAGTTCTTTCTCTCTTTATTCTCAGTTCTCTCCCCCTCTCTCTCTTCCTTCTGTGTACGCACACACAGTTGTGATATATTATGCAAATATATACGGGAGATGAACGTTTTCCTTTTTATAATATAAAAAACTTTTTTTTATTGTGTGTGTGGCGATACATTATGTACGTTTTTTTTCCTCTCTGCTTTTATTGTCACATTTAAATCAGTTGACTGTTTTTATTTCGACTGATTATATTATCATCACGTTTCTCTCTTTTCTAGTGAGTGTTCGTGCGTGTGTGGCATTCCCTTCCAGATTTATACTGTCCGTGTTTCTGTTCAATTTTTATTCAAAGTGTGGGACGTATTGTCTTGTCCTGTAATAGAGAAATGGATATTTACATATTTTCTTTATAGTTACCGAAGAATGCTCAAAATTTCGGGATACAACTTTAGTAGACTCTATTAAATTTAAAATCTGAAGACATTGAATGGTGGAAAAACCGCCGTGTGTGTCATCCATTAAGATTTAGAATTTTGGCAAGGAAGATCATTATGGAATGGGGAAGAGGAGGGTATGTAATTGTTGTGTGTGCGGAGTGGAGCTCAGGTTCGACTTGGGCTCCAGGATTTTGTGGGTATGTGTCGATCCTTAGGTTCCTCAGAGAAGAGAAAGCAGTAACTATCTCGGTAGTTGTTGGTTCATTGGGCTCCAGTGTATAATACACGGCGTAAAAAGCGGCTTACGGGCATGGCTTAGCAGATTTAACATCCAGAATGTTTCACACATCCACAGTACACGCACTCACAGACACATATTCCAAATACACGGCAATTTTGCAATAGACCAGGCACACGGTGCTGTGAGGTTTCCTGGAATTGTAGATTGGACTATTTAACCATGCTCATCGACCATGTTCCTCAGGGATATTGCCTGTGTTGTATTGGGAGGGAGAGAGAAAAGGAGCAGATATGCAGCTAGAGAAAATCTCATGTCTTTGAACAACCGAGGACCCATTGAGGAGAAAGGAAGTAGATTACACCTTTACTTTCTAGGTGGAATGGCTGTGGACAGAATTTTTAAATATTCATTTGATGTGTCTATTCTGTCCAAAAATAGAGAAAATTAATTACAATGGCAGGGTTTAATTCTTTAATCTTAAGAATTCCACCTTCAACAATTTAGTGAATATGCAATTAAAGTTAACATATGAAAAAATTTGTTGATGTCATAAGATTTCGTTTCAACATTAGAAACTTGAAAATTGTCGGTTTGTCAATATTTATTTTAAAGTGATTTACAATTTCAGATGGAACAAAACTTACTTTTTACGTAATGCTCAGTTATCTAATCAATTGTAAGGAATAGTGAGCTAGAAGGATATTTGGTTACAGGATTTTGTGGAACTGTCAAGATTTTGACTGTAAGGAGCTAATGTACCACAAAAAATGGTCATAAAATTCCAAAGGTAAGATTGTTCCGAGAATTTTTAGGAAAGAGAAAGGAAGGAACATGGCACAGCATGTAGGCTATACATGGACATGAATTTTTGTATCTCCCTGCAAGTCTTTCCAAGGAAGATGAGTGTCAGTTGCCAACAACATCAAGTTGATGAACCATTAGACAGGAAATCGTCATGCAGAATCTCCTCAATTCCAACTTCCGTCCGGCTCACTCCTACGTAGTCAGTCTCGCTGGATATTACTTTACAGGGAGAGAGAAGGGAGGATGTGTACATACACGGTCGTAAACAGCCAGGGACCATAATACAATAAACACAATTGCTACTTCATGGTCGTGGGGACGGGAGGAAACGAAAGTCTGGGATTTTCTGAGGAGGGAGACAAGGAAGGGAAAAAACAATAACAAAAAATAAAATCAAGACATTCTCAAAATTTTATCATGTGGAAAAATGACTGGGAAAATCTGGGTAAATCGGAGACCATCAAATTAAATACTCTCATGCTGAGTCTTTCACAAAAATATCCGAAATTTTTCCCTTGTTACAATTTTCATTTAGCGAAATAAACAATGTTCAACTAATACTGTAATAAATACGGACTATGTACATTTCGCCAAATGCTGGTTCACATTTCTCAAGGACTTCAGTAGGGTTTATTTTCCAGAGTCGATTCTCTTTTAGTGTCAAATCACTCAGAAGGAACCTGAAGGAGTGGGACATGAATTAGTTTTTACAGACGGTCGGAAGACTCATAAAAATTTCAATGTGGCTTCTGAATTTTATTATGATGAAAAATGTTTTTTATTTGACATGACAAAGCTGGCATTTCCCAGACATACACAGACACCGGGGATGGAATGGAAAGATTTGCAGATCAAAAGAATAAGTATTATGATTATTATTTTTGATTTAATTCTGGATATAAATCCAAATACATAGGGATACTCTGGCATTATATTTGTAATAGAAACCATAAATCCCAAAATCGTTTTTCCTTTTTTCTCTCTCTCTACTCTCTCTCTCTCTCTCTTTAGACTTTCACCACTTTCCTTTTCTCCGTTGAAAATGTGGAAAACGGAAAACTGAGAGTAGAGTGGAGTGGAGATAACAATAACTTCAGAACAATAAGATGTAACATTCAATAAAAATTTTAGATTCCTCTCCTATATTCATTTTGTGTATGTATACTTCACACAAATCAAACTCAGTAAAATGCACGTAAAGTTCCTCACTTGTCTCTCCATCATCTCTTTTGATGTTCTCCCCAAGGGTTTCTTTCCATGCTGTATTCTCTGAACTTCATCCCTCCTTTCTCAACCCTTCCAAGTCTGGAGTCTGAATGTGATCGTGGTAGCATCATTTTTAAAATTCCTTTCAATGCATAATGATTTCGTTGTAACATATGTACTATCGAAAAATTTCTTATTATATATGAATTCAAGGAATCTGTTGAAAAGGGATGTCTCCATCTTTTATTTGTCAGGGATAAATGAATTAGTAAAATTTATTTTTAAATATAAATTACATACATTTCTAGAACTTTTCATTTGAAATTCTTAGTTTTATGGAGTATGATGTGATTTGTAAGATAATTCTTTGATATTCAACCTCCAGTTGAACTTATTACAAATTCATGTGACCTATTTGATCGTCACTTTTTTCGGAGTATGTCTTTTGGGTATTTACGAAATCAAACATTTCGACAAGTTGTGCTAAAATAAAATGAGAAATGAATATTTAATAGAGTGCAGCTGGCTACTTTAGTGCACCGTATTTTGTCACTAGTCAGAATCCAGAGAGAGAAAGCTTTCAAAATAAAAAAATATGATGACTGAAAGAGACTATTCCATTCATGGAAGGGATGCGGTATTTTCGGACGAGAATATTATTAAAGAATCACATATCCATATTTAGACGGTCGTGGAAAGTGCAGTGAAATGAGTTCACACTTGACGCAAATTATATTTTACCCAGGCATCCCTGATTTAAATCTTTGACATTTTTCCCCCAGGATTTTTCCGCCGTGTTGATGCTGAAGACATTTCAAGGGGGAAATTAGGTCATGTACGTTTTTTCATTACATGTAAATTGCGAGGGCTCTCAAGCTGCAAAAATCCGGGGAGAAAATTGTGTGTGTATATCCATTTTTGAGAGTCTCGGATGTTTGTTTACGGAGGTGAAAGTACTTGGGTGAGTGTGGTGTGTGACGCGGGTTGAAGACGGAGGGTAGTGGTGGTGATGGTGGGACACACACATCCACAGTAGAGTTGCTATAAAAAAATTTATGCGTCCATCAAAAATTTGGCTACGCTTTAACCCTCTGGGAATCTATTTAAGGGATGAGTGAGCATGAGCAGGCAATAAATCTCAAGACCTGTCCACCAAAGATAATAATGCCCTAGTCACACACACACACACCCTCACACTTCAGTGTTGAGAGGAGAGAAAAAAAGTTTGAAAGCGTGACCAAGGATTTCATCTCTTTGGATGACCCCATGAGTTTTGTGTTTATATGTTTTTATATGCACTTGGGTTCGGAAGGAGGGAATAGCCACAAGAAATTTGCAAGTCATCGAAAGAGTGAGTGTGTGTTTTGTCCAATAAATTCTTTGAGATGAGGCTGGGCAATGTGTGTGGGGGGTTTGATAGGGAACATTTGTTATGTTTATTATATTTTTTACAAGGGAATTTTGTTCCATTTTATGTGGGTGGGATTTTGGGTTATGGAGAAATTGAGTCATGGTCCAGTAGTCTCCAAGGAGTTCCCTGTCTGTAGATTGCTAATCGTTTTTTCTACTCTTTTTCTCTCTCTCTACGTTTTTCTAATTTATTTTGTCTTTGCTGGGTCCAACCTAAAGCTTTGCTACTACTACTACTTTGACAGGCAATTAATCATATGGAGCAAATTTGATGAAAAATCTATTAGGAATACCAGATCTCGGGCTTTGATCAAGTCACATTTCTTCCTTTACTATTATTCTGAGTGGATCTTGAGCAGCGAATATAAAAATGAATTGAATTTTTATTGTGGTGAAATGGTAACCTAATTGAGTTTCAAATTTTAATAGTGGTGAAAATAATTTTCTAATTACAGTTTGGACGCTCGAGAAAAGCACATAGATGAGGCTCAACACTGGTCAAACGAGCAAGCCCTTGGTGGTCGAGCCTACTTCCGCACATCATCCTCTCCCCATCTCCCCAGCTTAATTATAGAGAATGTTAAAGAGGTCAGTTTTTTTATAATTATTTTTTATTAAAAAAAATTGTGTCATAATGTCATTCTAATTGGTTCATGAATTTTAATAAACAATTTACAGTCTGACGCTGGACTCTACAAATGCAGGGTAAGGATTTGTAAAAAAGATTCAAATTGAATTTAATTGCACAATCTTTTCATATGCATTAACAATTTATTGGATATTCTTTTTTTACACAGGTGGATTTTAAGAAATCCCCAACTAGAAATTCTCAAATTAACCTGATGATAATCGGTAAGTTCAAACTCTCAATCACTCATTCTTAATCTAATGACTCGGACATTTTTGCATACACAAAAATTAGGGTAACCACATAAATCGGAATACAACCCATGAAAATGGTTTGACATTGACGTCCTTTGAAAACATGTCGAGTTCACCGAACCATGGATTGAGGGAAAAAGGGTGTTAAAATATTGTAAAGCGTTTCCTCCCGCTACGTGTGAATTGTTGACACAAGGGAAAAGATTTGTCAGACATTTCGGGGGAAATAAGTGGAATTCATACAGAGAAGGTAGAATCTAACCGTTGCATTGACTCACGGTAAAAATGTAACAAAATGCGTGTGCATGCCGGTGTGTGGAAGGAGGGAGGAGAAAAGGGTTGAGAATTGAATCCTACCGATTCGGTATGATTGTACGCTTGTACTTGAAATTGGCAGCAATTCCGTTCCTACATCTCTCCTTCCCCTTTCTCTCTGTCTCTCTCTCCCTCTCTCTCACACACACAAGTCAAGAGAGATGAAATGTGAAATGTTTTCGAAGTTGATTGATTTCACTTGGCGTTTCGCTCCATTGTACACGGTAATATTTCCTAGCAACACCAACTCACTTTGCGTGTGTATGTGGAGTCTGGTTCTAGTCTGGCCTGGGATGCTCTTGGCCATGCTTCCTCCTCTCCCCTGAATGCAAAAAGATTAAGCAAGTTGATTTTTTCACGTAGTCACTCGTGGCTGGAGAAGGAAGGAGAGCAAGGAGGAGAGGCATGATTGCGTCCAAAGTGAAAGAGTTGCTCCGTCTCTCTCTGCTCTCCTGCTCTTGAATAGATGTTAAATGCTATAAGAGAAGACGCATCAGGGATCAATTAATGTGATTGTGCCACAGAGCAGAACTCGTAAGTGGTTTTCATTCTTTTTCCATTCTTGCTCTCCTCCCCCTCCTCTCTCCAGTCTCTATCTTTTTCTCCAAAGTTCCAAACTTGTATAAGCCACCACTATATAATATATATACATCATCCATAGCTTCTCATTCCTCTCTTATTGATCTGTCCAGAAAAAGGAAATGTTGGGATGGAGAAACAAAATACAGGTACAGGATTATCGAGTTTCTATCACTCTTTGTTTCTTTCCTGTTTCTCACCCACTCCGCCCCTCCGTCTCCATGCATCTGACTTGTGTGTACACTTCCCCACTTTCCCCCAAACTTTCCTTATGTATACATTCTAACAACTTTCCCTCTCTCTCTCTCTTTATAAATTGTGTACAAACTCACCCACCTGCTTTCTCCCTGATATATCTTTACAGTGGTGGATAGTCCGATGGGTATACCTTGAAAAAAAACTCCAGATTGACCCGAGCTCGACATCCAAAATCAAAAGCATTCCCGTGTAAACTATAAAAAGTGAGAGTAGAAAAACCACCAGAAGGATAAATTGTGATTTGACAATCACGTGGAGGTGAGAAATGGGGCGAACAGCAGTACAAATAAAATAATCCAAAACACTTAGACTTATGAATTGGCTTGTCTCTCCTCATGAAACCCGGATGTGTTCCCCCGGTCTCTTTTGTACTCTTATTTTTGTTAGTGTGTGTATGTGTGTGTGGATGGGTGGGTGCGTGAAACAATGTCATGACGGATAGAGGATTATGGAAGGGGAAGAGTGAGGGGAGGGTGCAGAGGAGAAAAATGACATTAAGAGAGAAGCATATCGTGTCAGTATTTTGGCAGTCTCAGGCCCCGGCAGTTGAGTTTCGCCCAGTCCTACGTGCTATAATATGTTTGGCTATGTATGTAAGGGAGAAAAGGGAATGGCTGTACTTAAGAATGGCGGCGATTTGTCACGAGAGCCATGGAGGCCACTAGAGATGTTGTCAGGAGGAGGGGGAGGAGAAGGAAATCTTGGAATCTCGTAAAAAGTCCCTCTATATCTCTAGTACATAAATACACAAGTTAAACGTAGCAGCAAGCATACACACATCCAGTTTAGACCTGGAAAGGAGAGAAAGGAGAAATCTTTTGCCTAGACTGACAAAAGTTAGCCCGCATCTCAGACTGCCGTGTGGGTGACTGGGAGAGAAGCTGGACCAAGCAGGAGGATCTCCAGTGTGGAAGGTACAGTTGGCAGTGCATGGAGACGTTACGGGGATATTCGACTTTTATGTAAGGATTTGGAGCTACGAGGTAGTCATCTAAAATACTGTCTTGTCCCTATGCTCCCACTCTCTCTTCTCCAAGTTTCCGGGACTGTGTACACTTCTCTCAGCGTGTATAACCCCACGGCTGCTGGTCGAGACGAGTGTTAGTGCTGTGGTAGCATCAGCAGTCAGCAAAGTGAAGAGAGGAAGTCAAAGAGAGAGAAGACTTTTTCTGAGAGAGACTTATGCTCTCCTGTCAAATCCAAAGTGGTCATTTTATGAATACTTTTCACGCCTCCTCCCCCTTCTCCTCCCTCCTTCCAATCTTGACTTTTAACACCGTCCCCGAGAAACTTTATTATGAGGGTGTAGGGCTCATAAAATCACAAAAGCAACACGTATCCTAAAAGAGCTCCATTATGGACTCGCAATCCTCTTTCTTGCAAATATTTTTTACAAGTTTAGTCAAAAGCCGTGTGTGTGTGCAGATCGTAGCGAGAACAAAAACGTCCGGTGAATTACAAAAAAGGTATCTAAATTTTTGCACTGGCTGTTGTAATATTTTGGGACGTTGACCCTCTTTCATCGATTGCTTTCACATTTGGTTTTGATTGTGAGGGGGGAATTCATAATGTACGTTCTGGAAATAAGAGGAGGATTCCAATAAAATGAATACGGTATAAAGGAAGTTGATGATGGTCACATCCTGTCCTCCCATCCCACCATTCTACACACACACACACCTAAGAGGGAGAGCAGACTGTCGACTGTTTATTAGAAAAGCGTTGACTGTCATAAAACGTTGATTTTATTTCCATTGTATGATGTACTTAAGATCTTTCAAAGATGAAAGATCAAATTACTCCTGTCTCCCCTCCTCCTTTCCTTTCCCTCTCTCCATTTTTAGTACCACATTAAATATGGGCAAAATTTCTTTTTTCCATTTAAAAAAGTTTCTCAACTTGAGATGATATGAATCGAGTAGTTTGTTTTAAAAAGAAACGTTACAAAGAACATGGAGGAAAATTCTGCTTTCCCCCTTGCTCAAGATTAATTGAAGGATTTGTACCTTTCTTTCTCTCTTATGAAAATGATTTTGTGTTGGACACTCTCCCACTTTCCCCGACTCCCTCTGTTTCTTTGAGACTTGACGTTAACGTAAGGACACATTCTGCTATCTGTTTCCCCATGCCTGAACATGGTCTAAGGGGGTTTGCTCGGGGGGAGCGACGGCTAGGAAGTGAAGGGAAAAAAGTCTTGATAAAATTTTGCAGGATCTTTATGCATATTTAAGTGGTTGAGAGAGCATGGGGAGCCCAGATAAGACAAAGTAAAAAAAGTGCAAAAAAAGTTGGGAATTCATTCTTGACTTTCTTTTCCCCACCAGCTCCTCTCTCCCTCCCCCTGATGATGATCGTTTGATCACTTTCAACTGGCAAGTTTTTCATTTTACAATTCCTCCGAGACTTCCCTCAGGAGTCAGAAGCCAGATGCATACAGTAATGTTAGACAAGCACAAAAATTTTCTCCGACTTTCTCCTCTTCGCAGAGAAAGAAAGTCTAGTTAAGCTGGCAAAAAACTCTTTTGCCTATGTTTTTTTGCGGTATCCCTTATATGAGTTTTAAATAAAATAACGGCACAGAGAGGAACTGAGTTCAGGATGGAAAGTCCCGTCTCGTCTTGATTCCAATTTTGGAATTCGAAACTTATTGAAGGTATTCAAAAGAGTTTAGATTTCTATTTGAATTTTTTAGCAGTCTTTCGACTTTCTCCTCCTCCTCCCCGTTGTGCAATTCCTACACGCTTCCATCATTGGGGAAATTTGAATTTGACTACGCACTTTCAATCTGTACCCGAAATGTGCGTGAATCTGTGCGGAGGAGGTAAGATGAGATGAGTTAACTCATCTCCCTCCTCTTTCCTTTAGATTTAAAGCTTTAGTTTGACTTGTCAGATGCAATGAGGATGCTCGGAAAGAGAATCTTCTGAATCCACCTTCACCGTCTGCGTCTCGCCTTTTTCCTCTCTCAAATCTCCCAGTAAAATCCTGGAGGAATTCACCAACTTGCAGCTCTCTCTCTGCCCAAAAGTCAAAGTTTTCAAAGTTTTTCTCTCTCTGAGCGGATTTTCATAGCTAGAACACACACAGTACAGCTCCCTTCCATCATTTTCTGTGTCAGCTCCAGTCGAACGTCTTCTCCAACTTACCTTTTACCCTGGCCGTATGTAAGGAGGAAAGCTATAGGAGCTTTGTACACTAAAAATTTCTGTACTACTTTCATTCGTCTCAAGCTGAGTCCCTGGTAATACGTGTGTGTGTATGAATGTAAGTGTGTATGACTTTAGCCAAGCTCCCGATGGAGCCAAAGCTGGAACAGAAAGAGAGATGAAGGGTTTCGCTGGCTGATTGGATTTTTATTGCTTCTATGACTCTTCCATTTCAACATGAAATCTTTCTCTCTCTCTCTTTCTAATCTTTTTTTGAATCCTTGAATTTTGACGCGGAAGTCAGTGGCCTCAGCTGCCTCTTTCTTCTTTTCTTTCTGAATGCTATGCTATGCTATGGACAGTCTGTTCCTTTTTGAAAAGCTGACAGATGTGTATTTTTTATTCATCGTCCATTCACAATTCGTCGGTTGTGCGTGTGTGCGACTAGGGAGAGTTTTCAGAGGGTCGTTGACCGCTAAAGTTTTATAGTGAAAAGATTTGGAGCATCTTTGTTTTTTTGAACTTTTGTTTAGGACTTGGATAAAATGCGTTAGGCTATTAATGATTTAATATGATTTCGATACAAACTATAAGATTGTATTTGATTTTATTCACTCCATTGGTATTAAATAACTTGGATAATTTTACATTGAAGCTTTGGTTTATAAAATCTTCTTGTGAAAGTTGGTAATTGACAAAAAGAGAATTCAAAACGTCTGTTTACATAGTTGGAAGAGAGTGCAAAAAGAAGTTCATAATTCTCTAAGACGGATTTTGGTGGCTTTTGAGAAGGGAATTGAAAAAGAGAGTGAAAAAACTAATAAAGTCGATTGAAAGTAGTTTTTTTGCTCAAGTGTTTTATGATTACTCAATGATGGCTTTTGATGATAGAAAGATGAGATGAAAAATCCCTTTCCCTATCTTCCTCCCATTCCTCTTTTTTCCTTTCAACTTATACCTACTTAAGGAATATACATTTAGAAGTATATATGTGTATATTCTGGGGTTTGAAGTCAAAAGTCTGGCCATATATATGTATAATTACAAGAGGGAATGAATATGAGTTGGAATTTTGTTGGTTAGATCTTTATACGTTTATATAACATCCATTCTCCTTGTCCTCCCTCACAGCCATGATCATTGGGCATTAATGTTCAATGTTCTGTTGGGCACACCAGACAATTCTCTCTCTCAATTTTTTGGCTGGAGTTTCCAGGCTGTGGAGCAGTTCAAACCTTTTGTTAATTTTTTTTTCATCTTCATCTTTGAACTACATAGATCCTTGGCTTCCAACTCTGCCTTCCCACAATATGCATGTATAAGCTCATGTGTCATACATCTAATGACTTATGATAAGACGAAATGGAAATTAATCCAACTCCTAATGGATTTTTCTGTATAGACAAAGATGGGAGGACTTGACTGTGGTGATTGTGAGAGAGATTTGATAAGGATGGAAGAGAGAAGCTTTGCTTTTAATTCTTCTCTCCCCTTTATCTGTTCCCATGTGTGTGTGTGGATCCTTTTTATGAAGGACTTCTTTAAGGCAGTCCAACCATTAAGGACAGTTGTAATGAGTTATCATTCTACTTGATGTGTATTTATTCTCTCTGGCTCTGTATAGGAAAATCCATAAAATTCACATTGATTTTGGCTACCCGGACATACTCACTCCCATTTCAACGCATTTCTAAAATGACTTGGATCATTGTCCTTTTTTTAAAAAAAATCTACACGAAAATGAATAATGGACATGGAATATTATGTCTCATAGGAAAATAAGTTGAGGCTTTAAATGGAGTTCCATTCTCTTCCGAGAAGGGAAATCAGGAGACGTTAATTAATCATGGATGACCCTTGTGAATTGCCTAGAATTGTGAAACATTAAATATGGGTTTGAGTGAAGTTTGACACTATAAAGAAATTCTTGACGGAATCAATTCCTCCCGAATTCCGCTTGAACTAAATAAATGTGGGGGAGGAGGAGAGAAGGATAGAGAAAGGAGAAGGGTTGATGCGGTGGAAGAATGAAAGTAGAGACTGGTAAGTATAATCCGTCTGGAGCATTAGGATGAAGGGAGACTTTGTAAGACCAGACCATGAAGACTTTATACACTGTGGAAAATTACTATTTGCCTTGTGAGAGGCAGTCCATTGACAATTAGCAATCCAGCTGAAAGTAGAGTAATGTATATGTACACTTGCCTCCCTTCATCAGTCCTTGTTCCTAGTCTCTGGGATGAAATGATAATATTAGCATTTACCATTAGTGCTACGAGGGTTTACTCCAAGAACTTTGAGTCTAACAAAAGCAATAGGAAATCCAAGGAGCATAAAGAAAGTAGACTCTCAACTCAACCAGCTCTTTCTCTCTCCCTCTCTCTTTCCCAAAGAATTTCAGTTGATGCGATGCGATATTACTTACTTGGTTTATCTACTCTGTTTCGATTTGTTTAATGTGGGTGAGGGTGTACATTCTCTCTCTATACGTATTCATATTTGGATTCTTTATGCAGATAAATATTGTCCAGCGTAAGTATATACCACAAGCACACACACCATCTGATATGTATGGGGGTTGATACACAGAGTCCAGTCTTGTGTGTGTACACGGGGAATGGGGGGGGCGGTTGTGAAGGGGACGGGACAGAAAAAAACTACTTTGCATAATTGCTGAGATCTCATGAAAAGCAAATACTTGCCTGTTCTCAGCGATTAAGATAATTCTGAAATGAGCTGGAGGGAGTCATTCACTTGGCAGTCATATCATTCAACATGCTCCCATTTACTCTACAGGGTATGCACAAGAGAGAGGGAGAGAGAGGCTGAAGCTCACTCAACACACACACAAAAGTACAGTGTGGGGCTGTAAGTGACTCTCCAAAAGTCCACACATAAATGTTATGTCCCTTCAGACCTTGTTATGCCAACTGAATAGAGGGGTTCTGAAGGCTTATCTGGACTCTCTAGTGTAGTTGTGTCTGTGTTTGGAGGGGTATAGCCAGTTTTTTCTGTCCTGCTTTCCATTTCACTCTAATGGAGTAAAGTACATAATTGTGGTTTGTTGCGTGTGTGTGTAAGCTTTTCTTTTCCTCCCTTTGGAATTTAGAGTCTCTAGTTCTCGGGAAAAGAACGGCTGAATTCCAGTTATTTATGTAGTGTCTCTTCATGTTGACATTTTTATTTTGTGGAGAGAGAAGAATTGTGAATTGATTACAAAGATATTTTGTGACATTGAAATATTTTTTTTTGAAAAAAATATAATCTTTTCCAGTTTATTTTTAATTTTGTTTCCCTTCAAAAAGGATTATCACTGCATTGTAAACGCATAGATTATTTCAAAATTTTGGTGATGCCTTAAAAAGTTTTTTTTCAATTCATTTGTCAAACTATCCTTACAATTATCTCTCCCACTTTCACACATCAATTCTCCACATTTTCTCCAAAAAGACTTTGTACATGTGTAAATTAATTTTGCCAAATATGGCCAGCCAATCTTTCTCAACCATAATGTACAATGTAGAAGGACCAAAGTAAAATAATTTTTTTCCACTAATTTTCCACAGAATACTTTCAAACAAATTTTGTTTGTATTTTGACATTTTAATCTAAATCAGCATTTCATTGTTCTCTACTCCAAAAAAAAATTCTCCACACTCGTGATTTTTCAACAACTTTTTTCCTCTCAAGCAGCGTCAGACTATCCCTTTCTCTCCGCACACGTACAGAAAACCGTGGCTGGAACGACCAGCTATAAAATATGTTGACAGAGCGAGTGGGCAGAAGGTGCGAAAATATGTACACACACACCAGGGCCAGTACCATGGAAATGAGAAAGTGTTCCACAGGAGAGAGAGTGAGAGTGTGTGTCGTATATCTGTAAAGATACGCTCTCAACTTACGTAGGGTAACACGGCAAACCCTCATTATCCGATCCTGGAATCAAGATACAAGATTTTAATCTAAAAAAACAACCTTAGGAGTTGTTCTGTATGGAAAGGGAAATGCATTGCAACTTCATAATCATATCTCATTTCTTCCTGTCCCTTGATTTAAATCCAAGTCTCACCCTCCCTCCAATGTACTCACCATCTACATCAATAAAAAGGCCTGAAAAAACTTTTTTTTTAAACACCTCCACACACACACAGTCAGTGCAGTCTCCATGATTACGATTAACCCTCGGTATGTAGTTACATGCATTGTTACAATAACAACTTGATTTAATTCATTTCCCATCCCCTCCATTATTCTCAACTACCTAATATGCGCGTGCTCCTTGAGTATTACCCTCTGAACTGTGTTCTGATTATGGAAAATTCAAACACACACATTACCTAATATTTAACGCCGTCGGCCCTCTCATTCTCTCTTCCAAGGATCCGAGATTACATCTATTTTACCTTTACTTTTTTTGATATTTTACGAGCTTTTACCATCAGAGGCAAAGTAAATTTTTTTGGCCGCTTTTTTGAATTTTTTTCTTATTGTGTCTATCACATCTACGGCCAACATTTTTCATCTGTGTTCATGAGGGGATAACATCTTTTGCAGATTAGCCCTGTTCTTAACAGGTTAATAAAGTCACAATTTTAGTCCAATCCAAATTACAGTCACAATTTTACTCTCTTCACAAATCTTCATTTTAAAACCTGGTTTGAAATTGTGTGTAATGTACTTTTTATACACTGATTATCAAAAGAAGAATACCACCTAAATCCTGTGAAGAGGGTGAAAAAAATTTAAATGGAAAAGGTTTTGATCTAGTGTTGTGTAGACTCCACACTGTGTACACGTTCTCTTTACCCTTGTTAATTCCCCCAAGTCCATATTTATTTGTACATGTGGTTCCATTGTACAAACAAAATCATGGTGAATAGGAATAGCGTGCTTTCATACTCTTTAAATTTAAAATGGATATTCCCCCCTCTCAATTTGACACTAGTCCCAATTACACTCATCTTTTTTTATTATCTGAATCAGGAGGGATGTGTAATTTAGACGTTGTGCCTTCATTTTTTGTGGAGATTTGAAACTCTTGGAATAATATTCCCATTATTATCCGATCATATCTTCCCAAGGGTCTCAGTCCTTGGTCTTGTGTAACCTGACTCACACTAATTATTCTGTTCATAGACAAGAAAGAATAGGTCGAGGGGGTTAGGTGTTTCTAATGATATAATTTTTACAATTTATTTCCAAAGAACCCATTTTCATATTTTTTCCAAAGGATTGAATACAGAAATATTTACGAGTGGCCTCCGTGTATGTAAATTATCTTCGGAACAATAGCCTTCTAATTGTCTAGCTCCATCCAAGAGAAACAAGGTGGATAGGCAAGAGAGCGGGGTCGAGGATGATTGAAATCCGGATTTTTCCGTCCAGTTTTTGTTTAATATTTCATGCGAATTTCCTTCCTCCACACATACACTTTCTCTAGCCCAGATTCCTTGGGCAGGGAGAAATCAATGGATGTTTTCCCATCCATTGGCTGGATTTTGGATAAGAAAGGAAAGCGGGGACTGATAGGCTGAGAACGGTGAAATATGTGGGGTAAAATATTTTGGGAAAAGAGTTTCGACACACATCTTTGTTGATGAAGGAGGAGGAAGCAATAATTTGTAAATTCCCAAGCACCACACACACCCTCACACACCATCCACATACACGGACACGAATCACAAGACATGAGAGAGAGAGAAGGTTCCTGCAAAACACACGGAACACTTGAGAATAATAGAAATGTTCCACACACACACACACACATCCTCCATGAGTCACTCCCACTTTACCTGGAATTGATTGATACACCGACCCACCAACTCACCCTCAGATTCTCGAGAGAGTCGCACCTTCATACGAAGAACCAGAGAAGAACTATACATACTCTCTGACGAAGAACAAGATTCCCCAGTGGATGGTGTGTCGGAGTGTTAGTATGTATAATCATATGTAGCGATTGTAATAGATTATTGTGGAGGGGGAGGAGGAGGTAGAACAAAAACCAAAAAGTAGTAAATTTACCTGCAGACACTACTCCACTCTATCAATCTCTCCCAGGTAAACTGTGTGAGTGGATGCGTATGTGTGTGGAGATAGGGATGGGGATGTATGGAGCGGATAATAGTTTTCACGTTAAATTTGACGAGAAAAGGGGGAAGGAAGGAACAAGAAAAGGAGGATGGAAAGTCGGCGATGGAAACATGAGTGTGAACATGGAAGGAGAGAGAGAAAATAATCGAATTTTCTCATTCACTCTCTCCTTGGCTCGTGAAGACCGCCCCTTGCTGTGCCTCCTCGATTGTAGAGTTCGTGTAAAATTGTTTTCCCGACGTCTTCTTAAGGAGCAAAATTAAACGGAGTAGACGGAGGAGGAAGCCCAGCTTCAATTTACTTGTGAATTATTGTTCAATCAATTGCTTGATTCAATCTCAAACTCTGTCTCTCTATCCTCCTCCTCCTCTTCCATTCTACATACTACAACCTCTACCTACATGTATATATGAAGAGAGACTGGAGAATGTGTTTACCCTTAACTGTCACTCCAAGGACAATCTGGAGTTTCAATTAACTAACCCTTTTTTAATCTTCAACTTCCCACCTGTAAAGCCCCCTGTCTAGACTTCCACTTCTTTTTTTGTAATAAAAACAAGTGTAAACTGTAGATTTGTTCTTAGTCTGAGGACAGTATTATGATTTTTTCACGATTTGCAAAAAAATCCCAGTAAAAGATTGGCATTAGTTGAAGGAGTTGAAATAAAGAGGCTAATGGATTGATGGGTTGGGTGAATTGATTTTTGTGTAAATGTGAAGACAGGAAAAAGTAAAAAGGAGGAGGGAACATGATGAAGCTCTTAGACACTTGAATTAAATATGAATTAATTTAGACGTCCATGTATCACACACGTATCCATATATTGGGATGTAGTAATAAAGAGAGGATGGGTGAATATGAGTTTATTTATGGAGGAAGAGGTCAGGTTGAAAAGTAAGAGTCAAGACAAACTAAATTACATCATAAATATTACCATTAGCATAAACTTATAAATTTTGGGTTATAGAGGAGGAACAGTAGAGGAGGAGAAAGAAGAGGGAGGAGGAGGTTTGTAGGGAAGCAAAGGTAAATGGAAAGAGAGGTTAAGTGGAAGTGATGGTAACGGAGTGTCCGTTAAAAAATAAATGATGATGAGCTCAAAAAACAAACAGTCAGACTAATTTGCTCGTACAAAGACAATAACTCAATTGTATGTAACCTTTGAACAAGAAACTGAGAAGAGAGGGAAAAGGGAATTTTTGCCCGATTCTCAAGATTTATGATAATAACTCGTTTTCTTTACACTCCTCCACACACACACACACTCACAAAAGCAGTACAGCACACACACCATTTCAATATGGCTTTTAGTTAAGGAAAGGTCTCTCACAGGCATAGCTCAAGCCTCAACTTCAATTATGGCAGGGATTGAGATTGGAAAAGTGTAATTGGACATGGTCTGTCTGTATTATAAATACGTGTGTGTGTAGCTAAAAATAAGGGCTACACACAATTATTGTGGCAATTGAGTTTATACCCCAACTCTACACCCCGTGTACACAATTGAAGGAGAGAGAGAGAGGGAGGGAACGGGGGATGAAAACAAAAATACGAACTCTCAAGTGCACACCCACAGCAGTCGTATTTACTTTTTGAAATGAGTCTCCCCCACTTAATTGCTTTGACTACAAAGCCATTAGAGGGAGAAAAATATTAAATATTTCATTTCAACTCCATTCTCTCCTCCCTCCCCACCCCTAATATTATACCAACGTCGTGATTTAACAAGGAGTAAAAGGGCATCTAAATCACACATCTATGCGAGGCCATAAATATTCAAATGAGTTGCTCGTAGTTCACAGATTTGAGCAAAGAGGTAATTTGCTCGTGTGCCTTTCCCTCTCTCACACACACACGCTTAATTGTAGCACTCGACTATCCATTGAGAAAATTTAGTGGTATGTTATGGTAATGCGTTCAAATTGTTGTGAGACCCCTGAACATGTAGGGCTTTTGTCTTGCAATGTGTGGACATTTTGTGGTGTGTGTGTGTGTCTTCAGAATGACTGGGGGAGCGTATGGTGGGTCAGAGTACACACGGACACACACACACGCCTAAAATATCTTGGGCCATTTCTTTTGATTATGTTACATTTACGATCCATCAACTCAAATCACCGCTTCGTATAAAAACACCAATGCTAATTGGACGGAATACTTGAGGAGGTAACCTCTCTACCACACACTCTCTCTTTGACCCGTGTGTGTGTGGATGTGTGGGTACGAGGAATAACCAGTGGCCCTTGTCGGTTTTCTAGACAAGGTTGACTATTAAATACTAATTATCTGTCATTGTGAGTGAGTGTGCTGGAAATAAAGACATTATAATTATCATCTCATCATTTATATGCAAGGATCAATTTGGGAAAGGCATTGAGAGAGTCGAATTTAACTTTTTATGAGGACACACAACTGTTGCTTGTCTGTTCTATTCTAATTGGTGGAGTGATGAGAATTGATTTAGGAATATTGATTGAGGGAAAGGTCAACCAGGAGGTGACTATTGGGAGAGTTGTACTGAACAATGAGATTTATTTTTAGAATCAAGGTTAATGAGTTCAATAATGCAATGAAGAAGGTTCTGTCGTCATTATAGATTTTGTTTCATATAATGAGTTGAAGTTGACAAAGATTTTATGACAAAAACTTTGAGCAGAATCATGGAAAATGAAGAAAGAGCGGCGATGGTTGGTTCAAAATTTCCGATTGGGTCTAAATACAAAAGGAGTGAAAGTGATTTATTTTTGGAACATGTGATTAAACTTTGAACATGGACTAATAATTAAATAAATCCATCCCTCATCCCAGACTGACTTTTGTAAATTGTCAGCTGAGCATACCTAATTGACGAATTAATTCACGTACTAAATTTTGGATGAAGGGAACACGTGTACAATTATGATTCTCACAGTACTACACAACAGAGGGGCAAGCGCAGTAGACTTTTTGGGAAATTTTGAGAATGGAAGATGGTTGTGGTAAAATTATAATGATTTTTCTATTTTTAACTTTCACAGTTCCTCCTAGCCATGTCACGGTGTATGATGAGACGGGAAAGGAACGGAAAAATTTGGTGGGGCCCTATGCTGAAGGCTCATCCCTTACCCTCACATGTTCCAGTCAAGGCGGTAAGTCATTAGCCAAACTTCTTCTTCAACTTTCCACATACAAATGTCCAGCTAACCCAACATTTTTTTTTCGCAAAAAAAAAATTACTTACGCCAACAACTATGGCTGTTACACTTTAATCACATTTCTGACCTTTCCACAAACTTAAGCCAAAGTCTGGCTTTCCAACTAAAAAATTCTCTCAGAGTTCCTTGAATTACAAGTGAAATTGTTTTCTTTGTACTTTTCTACTCTCCATCCCTGTTCCTCCCAATTGAAGGACGCTAGAGTCTCTCTCCAGTCAGAAACATGTTAGAAACAATCTCCAGGGAATCCTTTGTAAACACACACACACACGTAGGTCCACATGCGTGTGTGTTTTGTGGTTTGAACTTCTTTACCGTAACAATCACAGTTAAACCCCATCTGTATTTATCTCCTACATCTTTATTATTCCTGGTGGAGCATCACTCAAATTTATTCTGAATTAAAATTTACCTCTAAACCACGATTTGTTAAAATCATCCAGACTTTTTTAAGCAAATTTTCTTTGTATTGGTTGGACGGGTTTGGTTCAGTCCGTTGACGGTAGTTAGGCCGAGTCACACACTGTCCTGACAGAGTGAGATAGAAAAAGAAGAGAAACTAATTCTCATGCTCATTAAGAACTAAAGATACTCGGTTGTCCCTGAGTCAAGGGGAAAGAGAAAAGTAGTGCAGTGGGACTTGGGTTTATCCGAGTCCATGGGAAAAGAATGTTTGTGTGTGTGTGTACAGTACAACTACAAGGAATGGGATTGGACACGATGAAAGTTTGCATGACACACTGTCCCTCCAGGAAGACTGTCCAGTTTTTGTACAGAACTTGCGGGGGGATAGGTGAGGGTTTATGCTGTTCCAGTCCAAATGTGGACTGGAGGAAAGAGAGAGAGGTGTCTTCCTCTGGTTGTGAGTGGAGACGGTGATAGATGTTTGCACGAATTATTTATGGCACTTTTGTTTTAGCATTGCTCTACTCCTCCACTTGAAGAACGGTCTAATGTGGATCCTTGTAATGTTTTAATATAAGTTTGTCTCTCTCTCTCTCTCTTTCTCCTTCTCCTGTCACAGTCAGAATTCTGACTGGTTTTAATGTTGTATACATAATAATAATGCAAAGGTAGGGGAGCTGCGTGTGAGGATACAGGAGAGTTAAGGAAGGACCATTAGAGTTTTAAATAATGTAAATGTGAGGAATAGATGGTTGAGGAAGGATGAAAGACCTGTCAGATCTGACACTCACTGTGTGTAAGTGTGTGTGTGTGTTTGAGACTTTCTTGTAGGGAAAAACCTTGTAAATGACACCATTATACCCAAATGTTCTGTCTCACTGACTTTTCTCTCCACTTTCATCCTCCTTTTTTAGAGAAGATGCTGCGTCTGCTCTTCTCCACACTGTCATGTAGAATTCTGGAGGATCGGCGGCTCCAATACTCCCTCCTCTACTGTGTCTTGGCCTAAACAGTTTTTTTGTCTTGAGAGTACTCTTCTCTCCCTCTCCGATCTCCCTTCTCCTCCTTCTTCTCTTCACAGTAATAAGGAAAAAGGGTTAGAGTGGGAGAATGTTACAAGTGATGCATTTTACCCTGACACACTCCCCCTCATCAAATGCAGTGTAGTGTTCCTAAGGAGGGGATCTGGAGTTACCTGAGTCTCCATGACAGACGGCAGACAAAAGGGTGTCTTGTATTTAGTCCTAATGCCCCCGTTAATGGAATTTAATATGATCATTACCCCTGCTGTCTTTTCGTGTTCCCCTCCTCCACCTCCTCCCATCCAAGACGAGACTCTCATTTTGAGGGTTACAATAATACCATTTTATTCCCTGTTAACTGTATAGCCATTTTAAATTGCTTTAAATCATGTGCTCTGTCTGACGTTATGGATTACACTATTTTTGAATTCTTTTCCAAAGTTATTCTCAGATGAACAAGGGATTTGACTGTCTAGGCTTTTTTAAATCAGTAAATGTAAAACGGACAGGACAATCTTATCTTTTAATACAATTTTAACAAAGTTTGATTGTTTTTGTATGAAAAAACCAGGGCCAATTAAATTTAAATACTTAACTGTAAGTGCTTGATCGTCTGAATTTATTTTTGTTTTTTTGCTCAAAATGATAGGAATGAAGAGATAAGGTTAATTGTTTATTTATTGTGAACCCTTTGGTCCCTTACCCCTTTTCCTAGAATTTCCCTTCGAAAATGTTAATCCATTAAGAGAGGAGAAAACTAATATGTATACAGAGTCATCAAAGTTGGACCAAAGTACATGATGGCAAATGACCTTACGTTACGTTGTTGGCTAAGTGCGTGTACTTTACCTGAGACTCCTTTAGTTTGAGTAAAGTAAAGTTTATTTTGAGTCACGCAATGCGCAACATACACACACACACACACACACAGAATTCCTTAGTGGATGGAGAGAAATGACATGTTTTGCTTCATCATCATTTGCACTCATCTCTTTCCCCTCCTCACCTATAAACGGGTTATCTTCAAAAATAGAGACATTTTTTTACTTTTCCTCTTCCAGCACGAGAAACGCACGAAGGGAGGGAGAGGTTTAGGACAAACTTGGTAAAAACTTTTATACGCTTGAGTAAACCTTGCTCCATTTCCTGGCTCAAAGTTTGGACTTGTGTGTGTGTGGAACAATAACACACAGCTGCAGACACACACAGAAAGAGAGAGAGAGACTTACACAACTTGAGACTTTTGACTATATATGTCTGTATAAAATATGAATATAGCTTTCATTGAGAGGGAAACTCACAAGTTATGACATGTCATGTCTGTCTGTCGCAAGATGAGAGAGGGAGAGAAAGATGAAGTATAACATGAAAATTGTGAGTTCAAGTCCCTCTCTTCCTTTCTTCCATGCGTTGATTTCATTGTAAATTTCATTCTTTGAAACATCTCGTCTAATATTCCCAAATCATTTTCATCAGTCAATTCAAATATATTGTGACATATCTCCTCATTTTACACGTGCGTCTTCTTTCCTTCAAATATGTGAGATTCTGAACAATATTGTTTCTTCGATTGCCACGGGTCGTCAAAAATTTAAACTAATCTGAATTAGTTGACAAAAGCTCAATAAGGTTTCCCAACGTAATCCGTGTGTGCGTGTAACTGTTCATAAAAGTACCCACACCCTCTGCACATTTTTCTAAAATCCAGGTTGAGGCTGAGGAGGATGTTTGTTTGTGCATTCATGTTCCTTGTGACACACGCAAGGATTACAGAAAAAAGTCTCCACATCTCACTTTTTTTACTGTCATACTAGACGAAGCAAGACATTTAAAGGGTTGACTTTGTACCGGGACCTTCCCCTCTGTCTTTTTTATGACCATCATTATTTTGGACAAAACGGTGGTTGTGTCTGTGTGTGACTCGGAGGACCAACGACACCTTTGACAATCCTCCCTGCAAAGTCCCTTTCTTTCCCTTTCTAAATACACTGTAATAATTTCCTTTGAAAATGAACCCTCATAAACCCATACACACACACCCATTTTCTGAACGTCATAATGAGTTTTCATGTATGACTGGATAGAATTTTCTCAATTATACGATGCATCTTCCTTTCAAAAGCATGAACATCATGAGTTGTTGGGTTGGAGGGTGGATCCGGGGACTTTAAACTTGCCATTTTCAGTCAGGAGTAACCGTACTGTTTTACGAGCTGCAGCCCGTTTTTTAGGGCTGGCGCAGCAGCCCCAGTTTTCAGGCTGGCAGCCCATTTTCTTCGGCTGCAGCCCATGTTTTCAGGCTGCCAGCCCGTTTTTTCA